>CM021103.1:86639274-86801708 GCA_007115665.2 Sequoiadendron giganteum | reverse complement strand
GGAGTCGATGTCATGTACCTGCAACCTGAAACCAAGTCAACAACATCATATAATACATCCAACATATAATACACACCATGAAGAAGAAATCACGGATTCGCAGGGTGCTCGCAAGCGAGTGATGCGAAACCGTCCTCTTCACCAATACACTCATCAAAGACAAACATTAACATCATAATCAATAATCTCATAATAAAATAT
This sequence comes from Sequoiadendron giganteum, assembly GCA_007115665.2. Lineage (NCBI taxonomy): Eukaryota > Viridiplantae > Streptophyta > Pinopsida > Cupressales > Cupressaceae > Sequoiadendron > Sequoiadendron giganteum. The sequence goes on along the minus strand of CM021103.1, from coordinate 86,801,507 downwards.
CATGTTAACTCTACTAACATCATTAATCCATAATGCATGTGAAATAGTAATCAGATAAACACATCACACAATAATAGTTGTCGCTCAATAGTAGTGATCAAACACAAATAACAAGGTGTTTCCAGTATCATAGTAGCTGCATCCAAACATAGCATAAAGCAAACCAAACAAGAAGCAAAACAGAGGGGTATTACAATTCCAAGGATCCCCAATCTTCACCAAGGAACACATTTGCTTCATAATAAGAAGAAGACGGGGAAGAATTAGGACTCTTTGCTTTAGGTGGTTCATCTTTGTTGAATAGGAAAACTAAGAGGGGGGATGAATCCATTGTCACCAATATAATTGCTTTCACTATTTACCAGAACCAAACCATTAATGATTTATCTATAAATGCTGAAACTGAAAGTTATCACATAAACACAATAACACCAGATTTACGTGGAAAACCCAATAAGGGAAAAACCACGATGAGGATTAGCTCACACTATAGAGAATATTAAAATTGATTACAAAAAGGCTCACTGCTTGAAGTAAGGACTCATTGTCCACAAGGCTACAACTTGGATGGCTCACTACCACAGAGATACAAAAGTGATGGCTTACTGCCAAAATTGAACTGATGAATTACACCTTTTTATGCTAGATTCAGTTCTAGATGAAGCTCGGTATAGGTAGACTGGATACCAGTAATCACTTAATAGTTCTGCTCTAAGCATTCTCTTATATTCTTTGCTCGCTTCACTTATTTTGTTCTACTATATTCACAACCTTTCCTACCTCTATATCCTTCTTCGCAAAACCCATATCTTCCATATATTTTCATATATCTTCTATATATTTCATCTTCCTCATCATGTGTTCCAGAGAGACATATATGCATATATATATATATATATATATGTATCATACCCATCAATTAGGTCAGTCAAATATCCATAGAGTATTGCACATGCTAAGTCGGTCAAGGTCTTCGAATATCCAAGTCAAGTTTGTTACACGGTAGCAACCGGACCTAAAAACCAACATATCAGACCACATATAACGATCATCTTCAATGGGAAATATCTTCTAGTAAACGAGTCATACACATAGTACTGTGTTCACATCAATGACACCCTGTTGACATTAATGACAACCATTTGATACAATCTTCAATCTCCAACAGTCTTTAATGAAATTTTCTTTGAGGAAAACCTCCAAAGAGGGTATCATCGAGGAACATGTCATAGAATCAATAGTTAGAGATAGAATACAATTCTTAAGAGTGGAGACAACTGAAGCCCGACCAACAACCACTAATTCACAAAGGTGAACAAATTTTGGGTCAAATTTGACTGTGACCACCTAATTATTTGCGACAAACTTTAAAGAACGACATAGAGTAGAAGTTACGAAACCCATAGCGTGAATCCAGGGTCTCCCCAAAAGAAGATTGTAAGGTAAAGGGCCAGGCATCATATAAACCAAATTAGGTAAGGTAACAGGGCCTAGCTGCAAAGGTAGTATTATCATGCCTAGAGCTTGGAGGTCAACATTATCAAACCCATGAATGTACAAAGAAGAAGTAGCTAGAGAAGATAAATCAACCTTAATTTTAGGTAGTAGATCAATACCACAAACATTGAGAGTCAAACTAGTGTCAACGAGGGTACACCTGATACCAATATTATTAACATTGACTATAACCATTAAAGGATCTTCTTGCTTTTGCACATCTGGAGGTAGGAGTTCTTACAGATAGAATGTAATATTCTATGAATCCGCATGAATATGAGCCACCAATGCATTAACATTCGTCAGCCTAGTGGAGGTAGGCAAGAGAATCTTCAGCAAAGCTTCCTAAAGCATTTCCTATTAAATTGGAACAGTTTGAAGCAAATCTCAAAGTGAGCTCTTAGCAAGAGTAACAAGAAGTTGCTTGACAAGATTGTAATCACCTGGTACTTTAGTCGCAGGTTTAGGTGTTGAAGGAAGACTTGGTTGAGAGGGCAGTACAAAAGTAGGAACTTGAATAGGTTGAGATGTAGGCACAAAATATTTTTGGTCTAAATTATGTTTATTTCTTCTTGTATTGTATGTGTGCCCAGCAAAATTATAAGAAGTAGAGTATGTAGCTTTTATGAACATTGTGTATAAATCTGGTAGATCATCTTGAAAAGAAATCCCATAGACAGAATGATTCTTCCCTGAAGATAGGTTGGTCGAGGTCAAGTAAATGATGAGTTTCTTAGGGATTAAAGGAGCCACATAGACCACCACAACATTTACCAACTCCTCAACTTGTGAAGAAGAAGCTTTCTTGGAATAGTTTTGGATAAAGTAAGGCACTTCTAAGAAATCATCTAGGGCGTCATGTAGCATGTCGAAATCTTCCTTAGAGAAAGTGCTACCGTAGACATGGATACATTGTAAAAATAGATCCAACATTTTCATGTCAGGTTCACCAAAATATGAGATAAGAGAGATTCACTACACACGGGTCTCTTCATTCTTAAGAGATCATCAGGGAAAAAACTGCCCTTATCCACCACAATATAAGTTGAATGAATAAATTGCAAAGGAAATGAATACACACTAAATTTCAAAGAAAATTACTTTAGATCTCAAGAGAGTGAAACTTCTAGATTTTTGCTTCTGATAGGGGAGCTCTCGGCCAAAGGACAACACGGATTCAAGATGCCAACATGGCACGCTATCGTCCAATTGGCGTCCTAAGAAATAGAAAGCTCAGGAGCTCAACTAGGAAGAATAAAGTCTCACTTCCTAACTCATATCTGGGGTCTACTAAACAGAATAATCAAACAGAAAACATAAAATTTAAGAGAATCACAAGGAGATCTTGGAGAAGACTTACCCTCAACCAGACGCTCGAGTCTTCACTCCAAGATCTGCTTGCAACCTACACACAGAAGAATGAGGGGAAATTTTGGGGCTATATAGGGGCTTGTCACAGTCAAACCCTTGTTTTGGTGTTCCCACCTCCATAGACAACTAGATAGAAATGGAGTGTAACCAAAATGGAAAAAGTGTATGGCGAAAGAAAAACCTGCTTTAGGAGTAGAACCCACACCACTAAGTAGTAAATGAACAAGTAAGTAGAAAAGAGTGAGAGAGAGAGTGTTACCCATGAGACTAGACCCTCTCTGGAGTACATAGACGCATTGTTGAATGCTTGCTTGAGAGTTGTAGTTGTTGGAGGGACCTCCATCTGACATAGATTTGTTTGTTGACGTGTTGCTTGTCAAGAATGAAGAGAGACTCAAGAGTGGAACTGAAGAGAGAGCTTTTTGGAATATATTGAACCCCCAAAAATGAGAGCAAATGAGGGGTTTTGTTGCATGCAAGGGTATAAAAGAGCCGTTACACCCGAAATCCGGACTTCCAAGACATGTGTGTTGAGAGTCAAGATTTGAGATTCGTCATTTCAAACTCAAAAATTTGCTAGGACGTTAGCACATTGCATAGATGTTTGTGCGCTGTGTAGCCATCCAAGGAATAATTTTTTAGGAAACATGTCATTAGGCTGTTGTTGCTTCACCATTGGTCCACATGGAGCTAGAATTATGATTTTTTGACCCATGGGATTTTTTCCATTAACGCATTTAGATGTCATAAATGCTAGGAAAAGTGCTAAAATGTGAAATTTCTCCTAGGTGCAATTTTGTGACATTACAGGTTCAAGCATAACCAAGATTTTAAATCAAAACCCTAACCCTAACCTAATTAGGGTTATAGAAGATGAAATCGTTCAAAAAAAATGATCTGAATTGCTCCCATTATAGAGCAACATAACTAGCCATAAAGGATTTGACAACTCAAACAAGCCCCAGAATGATGAATCATATGAATGTAGGGATGGGCACCCATGAAATTTATAGAAAAATATTAGACCAACATACCCTGACAAGAGAATATGAAATCCGCAACACCCTAAGGGTTAATGGCACTGACCAATAATCAATACAACATTGAAAAAGCATGAAAATTCAATCAATAATTGATCAGATTTGATTTGGTAGCTGAGGATGTTGCTAAACAATAAATTTTGCAACTCTGCTACAAACAAGAGCAATTGACCATTTTTGTTTGAATGTTGGTTGTTGGATTGGAGATGGATGACTGAGATCAGATTCCCAATGGAAGTTAAAACACGGTCATTGATCGTAGGAGAATCAAGATCAACGACCATCACGCCCCTTCAATACATCGCAAGAAGCACCATCCCATCGGGAGGTCAAAGGGACAACAAAATAGGTCTTGCCGATATACATCACTTTCTCTGAAATTTCCTTATTTATACCTTTATCGCCCATCGTAGAAAGGCTCCATGCTTTATGTTTCCAAACCACGATGTGAAGAGCCCTCACGATGAACATCAGATGCTTGCCCTCAAATCTGAACCGTTGATGATCCCATCGTGGCAAACAAGGCCATTGCGGAAAGCACCTGGGCAACATCATTCATAATAGCGATGTGAATGATGTGTGCGATGACTGTTAGATTATCTTCCACTAAATTAGGGTCATTTGTCGTGAAAGTTTATCTGAAATGAAAAGTTCTTTGGTGATAGGTGATGCGGGAACAAGATGATGACATGTGTCACAAGATAAACCACTATTGTTCACTTCCCATCACTCATCGTGGAAATGAATTGAGCGGTAATTTTTTTTCTACGATGTGAAGTATTAGTGCGATGAGAAAGAACAAAAAAGGCCATCACGTGTCACAAAAAAGGTGAAACGAGTAAAAGGACTTTAACGATGCAAAGGATATGAGTTCATTTCTCATCATGGAAATGAAGCCGATGAACGTTAAGGTTTTAGCGATGGGTGATACAAAGACTTAAGAGGTGGCAATTAGCATGTGCTTCAAAGTTGTTCATAAAAGGGGGGTCGCGCCTAAGTAAATAAGACTTGGGAAAAAATACCGGAAGACACGGGTAAAGAGGTCAGTAAAAACATGAACACCTAAAACATAAGTTGTAACTTAGCCAACTGAGGACTAGGTACACAAGGTCAACATGAATTTACAACAAAAGTGCATGCCAGGTTCATGGGTTTAGGGTTTAAGCCCATAAGGGTTTTGAAAGCCCTATCTTTCAAGATCAGAACCCTAAATTGGATACAATTGAGGAGTTTCAAAACGTCAAAGATCTAGATTCATCAAAATAAGCATGGATTTCAATAGGATGCACACATAGGATCTCTCTAATTGATAATAAATGATGTGCATCCAAGGGTGGCATAAAATATGTCAACAGTCCATATTAGTCTTCATTAAATTATATAATTCATATTTATCAAGATAACTCCACAATAGCTCCTTAGTTCTCCAAGTCCCTCTTCTTCATATGTAGTAGGTCCATTGAATAAATTTCCTTGTTATCCTTTAAAGCCTTGCGAAATAAAATAGTCTCAATTCTCTTAATAAAAACTCATAAATATTAATTATCAATCAATTTGGACCTCAAAACAACAATTAGAATTGACTAGTGCATATATAGAATTCAATTAAAAATTCATTTCCTTATTGTATTTATTACCACCCTACAAATGATTCAATTTCCTAAATAATTCAATTTGTGTAAAAAATTTCTTATTGATGAAGTTTTCATTTTATCCCTATGACACTCATTACTCACCATATTTGAAGCTTTGAATCAAGGGATTTTTTTTTTCATTTGAATCTTATAGTCTTAAACCCAATATATATTAAATCATGGTTGATGACACGGTTCATAGTTAATAGTGCACCCTCATTTTAAAAGAGTTTATCTTCATTTTTTCCAAGTGCCAATATCATAATTTCAACATAAATAGTGATCCCATAGATCATGCTCATATTCATATAATATTCTAATTGTACTTTTTTAGGTCATAGTACCAAATGAAAATAATGAAGAGGTGTTCATAGTTTAAAATTTCTCAAATTTATCTATGTATGGGCTCATAGTAAAAACCCTTTTAAAATTCATAACAAATCGGTTGCAATACATCTTTAATAGATTTGAAAATAGCATGATAGCATCCTCCACTATAAATAACCAAAAATCTCACAAATCTCACAAACATAACAAAATTAGTCTTAGTTAATTTTCAATGTATATGTGGTGGCATACCATTAGCTTTTCATTACACAATTCCTTGGTCACATTCATATTTCTATCCATTCAATCATTTGGGTTGTAACATGTACTGATTTTCTTTGTTTTAATTAAGACATGTATCATATTTGAGTTTATTTGATATATATCCTACAATTTTATCACGTGTCGTAGATCAATATCCCAATAAAAGTTTGATGAGATTGACATTATAGATGAAAATGACAAATAAGAAGTTTCTTGTAGTTATATTTTACCATTTTAACATGCAAATGACATGTGCCTTGGGCAATATTATGTTTGATGGTTTATTTTTCTAATGACATAGCTAAACCCTTTTATTATTCTATTCCTATAAAATTCGAAGGCATGCATTGTAATCATTAACTCTGTTAAGATGTTGGGCAAGGGAAAAGGCATAGGGTGGCTCAAAAAAATTGAGAGCACATAATTATCAAATCCATAGGCTTGGAAATATAGTTTATAATGTTTATGTTCCTTGGGAGAGGGAAAATTCTTAATACCCTCTCAAATTTTGAAAAGAAGGTTGTTTAATAGTGGTGTAATATAAAAGAATACATGCAAAATATTATTAGAAAACAAAACTATATCATGATCAAATTGCAAGAAAATCTATGTTGAATCAAAAGTTGAGCTAGGCCAAGAATACCTCATATAAGGCTAAAGTGGGCAACACTTTATTGAAAATACAAGCTTAAGATTCAACAATAATAATGAAGTTGGTGATTTGAGATTTTATTTAAAGGTATATAGGATGATTTCATGTTTTTTTACTAAAAAGAACATGTCATTCCATGGTTCACCAATGCCATAGCATTCATAAGTGTAGATTTAAGTGTGTAATTTGCACTAGTTAAAGTTGTTTTCTTCTCAGGTGTGTTTTGGGAACTATTAATATCACCCCTTATGTGATTTTTGTTGATTTGCATTCATGTTTGCAAGACATGGAAAAAATACTATGGTCTCTCTAATAGAGGTCCACTAAAGAATATACCCTCTTTTCTCATTCTTGGTAATGTACATCTAGCTTGATAAGATGGCCACCATCAAAATGCAATCTAAAGGAAAATTATTCCTTTGTCAATTGAATCTTTTAACTACTCAACATTCTTATCTTCGCACTCAAAATGTACTACCAAATTGAATTACAATACAACTAGGATTGCAACAACTAGTGTGAGGAGATATCATAGTGTTGGAAGGAAAGATAATTGTTGAGCGAGAATTGAAGACCACAATTGTGAAATCATGTATCATTATTTTTCATGCACTTTGTGTCATAGTAATTAGGGAATAAATTGAAATGTAATGATTTTTATGGATGGAGATAAGTGTATAAGATGCACAAATATTTATTTTTGTTTTTCCCTAAAGTTTGATTTTTTTGAGATTTTGTAGGTCAATGATTTCAATTTGATTTTCTTTTGGTGGTGTGTAGTATATTGTTTGAATCTATCCTACTCGTATAACTAAAATAGAAGAATGTATATAATTTAACATATTTGTTAAGAGTTGGTGATTATGTGCTATAGAAAAGATGCATGGGATTGTAGATGGAGAATTTGTTTCACTTTCAAACAAAAGGAGTTCAAACAAATGATCATTGGTATCAATACTCCCAAACTATTATTTGATTTGAGTTTGATAGCACAATTGATTTTATTCATGTATTGTTTCTTTATTGGCATAGTTGATGCCCATGTCTTGTGTTGTTCTACTCATACTCCATAAAAAATTTGGCCAAAAATTTATTGCAATAGCACATGATTCTATGGTGGAAGATATTACACAAACATTATATGTCAATGGACTAGTTCTCAATTTCAATGAGATATTTATAACATATAGTTGACAACTAGATTTCAACAAGTGTGTCAAGCTTTGAAGGACAAGAGAGCACATGAAGATCTCTAGAGCCTCTAAGAGTTAAGAAATATGAATATGACACCAACACTTGTAGAAATGAAATACAATGAATATTTAAAAAACAAGTCAACATTTGTATATATGCTACCTTACTTTACATAACGGCATCATCTTGCACATTAACTAACATGTCCTCTTATTCGAATATAATTCTATAAATCAATGTAGACTTACCATATTTAGTACATGTAAAAACTATCTACTACTGTATATGTCCTTTTATCTTTTCTAATCATTGATATATATATATATATATATATATATATATAATTGTATACCTCTTTTGAACGGAAAGTAGCATTCTCATATTCAGATCAATGTACGTTTATCATATTTAGTATTTATCTTTTATATATTTACGATACCTAATTTTTATGCTATCTATAAATAATGTTTACATATTTATCTAATAAACAAATTTAATTTTATGAATTAACTACATGAAATATGTGAACTTTTCTCTTTTCTCTTTTCATTTAGGATGCCAAAGAAAGAAACTATGGCAGAGAAGAGAAGGGGAATACTGTGAATTGCAGAAGTCTGTTGGATCATGTTGTGTTGACATTGGGCTCTCACTGTCTAAAGTGAAGTAGTTGTGTAATGTCTGCACTCTAACTATTCTGGGCCACAGAGTATGCGTGCTGTTATACCAACGTTCACTTTAGTTATTTGGATGTTACCTTGTCTGACAATATGCCTAAGATTCATGTCTCTGTCTGCCTAATATTTTTCTTCAATATCATATCAAAACAATGTAGATTATTCATTCAAAATAACATTTTTTGCAATGATGATTGCAAAGGAAGTTGCAATAGTGAGCCCACAAGAAAACACGTCCATAGAAAAGGCAACTTTATCTTTTGTTGGTGGCCCTCCCACCAACTGAATAAGTCCATTGAAAATGTCAGCTTTTGACATTATCAATTCACCAAATGAGTTGTACAAGTTCAGTGTTCCAAACGTGTAGTTTCCAGAAAATGCATGACAAATCATATGATTCAAGGCACCAAGGGGGCCTACTATGCTATTCTTTTAAGTTATTTTCAGCTTTAATGGCCAAACATACTGGCATATAGTTCTTGGAGGAGTTTGATCAGAATGAAATACATTATGAGCTAGAACAAGGGTGGTTGTGTAAAGATGATTAGGTTTTTGGAGCCATTAGGTTTAGTGGTAATTAAGTTCATATTTTATTGATATTAAAAAAATAGTAGTTTTATGTTATATTTTATTGATACTAAAAAGTGGTAATTAGTTGTTTTATTGATCAAAATTTATTATTGATTATTGAATCAGATAATGTTTAAGAGTAGTTGTTGATATGTTTAAAATATTTGATCAATGCATCAAAATAATGTGATGATGGGAAAAAATTGAAAGCTATGTTCATTTATAAGGTTTATTTATTCAAATTGTCTTTGTTTTACATTTGATGGTAGAATCATGTTTACTATTGAAAAGGAAATAAATATACTTTTATTTAGAGTAAATAAATAACCTTAATACAATTAAACAATTGATTATAGGTTAAAAAGTTTGAAAAATAATAGAAATATATTATTCTTTTAAATGACAGAGAAATTGAAAGATAACTTTCCCATGACTTTGATGTCACATGGTTGAAGATAATTGGATCCAAAATATGCTCCGATATTAGATCTAGTTGTAAAATGTTCTGAGTAATTACTAATGATATTAGAAGTTCTAGTCACTTGAAATCTATTTACCTTGCCTCCTAAAATAAGAATCTACAAGTAGTGTTGATAAACACCCTTGAGGACTTTGCTAGGGAAGAACCTTCTCCTTTGGTCAAATCCCTAGGATATAATTTAATAGATTTGATGCAAAGATAAAAGATAACAAGAAATTATGCAAGATATCTAATCTATCATTAAAGGGTGACAATACAATAGTGTGTCCCACCATTTGACAATTTGAAGCTAGTAGTTTATTTTTATCATTCATCAAATTCTATCAACTATAATGAACAAAATGCCAATAATTTAAGAATGATGTAACTAATAATTTGAGTCATTTTCTATAGATTCAATTTTTTATTTTATAAAATTTTATTAAAATTGTTTCTATCATATTTGGTTAATTTTTAGTAATATGTCTATTGTACTTCTATTATTTTTATTAACAATTTCTTGCAATAAATAACTTGAACTAAAAAGAAAATATTTTCATGACGTTTATTGAAAATAGATTATTAATTTGAATATCTAGTACACATATTTTCTTGGTAATGTTTTATTGAATACTTTTTATTATTAATTTTTAACTAGAAATAACAAAACCTAAACTTATATTTTCTTAGGATACATTTCACTTTTTGTATATATTGAAATTAATTTTTATGTTTTAAAACAAGGACATTGATATAGTGTCTAGTGCAATTAATTAGAATTTTAATTAGATTTTTCACATAGATTATTATTTTTTCTAATGTAAAACTTAAAAATATAATATATTTAAAATAAAATATAATACATATTATATTTTTTGGAAAGTCAGGAAAGAGGGCTATGGGTATTTGTAAAGAAATGGGGATCATAAAAGGGTCTTAAGTGACTGTTTTTTTGTTGAAATCAATAAAATGTGATATTGGATGAGAAATTGAAGATAGTTATGCTCAAAATTTGAAGATAAAAAACAATCATAGGGATTTGAATTTAGTTTTAAACTATTAATTTTTTTTAAAATGGTGGAGATTAAGTGGTTTAAATAGGGGGAGCACACAATGTGCTCCTTTTTTTGTTAGAAAAATATAACATAGCATCTGGTGTGCTCCCCCTAAAATGTTAACTTCTTTTTAGTATGCCAAAAATCACGTCAGTGGAAAATTAGCTAACACCATGTAGTTTATACCTGATTTTTTTTGTTAATTTTTACTAAATTTATGATTTTTTTACTAATTTTCAAAGTTGAAATATCTTGAAAATAAAAGAAATGAGCATGGCCCCCCTATTATTTTTGGAAACTAATCAAAAAAATAAAAATGAATGTATATAGAATCAAGTCTAGAATTTGATTTATTTAAAATTTGGATGGGATGATTAAAAATGAAACCAAAAATACTATACATAGATTTTTGATGAAAAGTAAAAACACTAGCAAAATAAATCAAAGATCAAAACCTTAAAACGTATTCAAAATGTAAAAAACATTACATCATTAGAACTATAAGAGAGAGCTTTGTTGCAAGTATGAGTAGTTGGTGTTGTCATTGATGTCAACAAGCTTGGGGGAGATTGTTCTAGGCTTATGTTTGTGTTGTCATTGATGATTGGTTGTGTTGATGCTTTGATTAGTTGCATTGTGTTGTCATTAGTAAGTACTACTAGTGTCAACCTCTAGTGTTGTTTTAATAATCTTATGTTTGTGGATGTTATTGGTTTAGTGATGATGAGGAAGTGCTAAAGATGATGAGTATGTGTCTATGGTGCTTGGTTTCCAAGTGATTTTGATAAAATTTGAATAAAAGAGGAAACAATGTGTTGTAGAGGTGTTTTGGTATACAGAGTTGTGTTTTGGTTTTGCTCCACATTTCTTCTGTGGTGAAGATCTACTTACGTAGTTTGAATATGTTGGTCAGAGGTGTTCATAGGTTCTATATTCAATTTTTTTTTCTTTGGATCGTTGTGTAGAGAGATTTGTGTTCACTACCGTGTGAATTGTATATTGCAGTGGTGTCTACGAGAAATGGTTTTTCTCCGCATTTCTCTATAGTTTAGTTCTTGGTCTTGAAATTCTGGAAGTGCATTGATAATGATCATATCTACCTACAGTCAAAGTTGTGTGTGGTTTGGTGCTTTGGAAGTTAGTTTCTTGAGTAACAGAGTATGGAAGGTTGTCTGAGTGTATTGGGTGTCTACATTCTTTAAGTGAAAGTTGTTGCGAAAAAAATTGTTGGATTTCAAGGTGTTTTTGGAATATTATAGATTGTGTTTAAGCATGGTGTGTGGTCTATGACTCGTCTTTGGATTTCAGGAAGCGTGTACTTAAATGTTAATGGTGTTAAAATAGGTTCGGTCAACCTTGGGTGTTTACACTAATTATGGATTTGATTTGATAATTGTGGAAGTGTGGAGTGATGCATATGCATGTTATGGTTCTAAGTTAAGGTGTGGTGTGGTCCACTTTCATTCCTTTCCATCAGGGGAATGCTTAGTTCTGACCTAATTTGAATTTGTATGGTTGAGGTGCATAGTTGACCTTGGAGAAATTTTCCAAGGTTGAAGAAGGTATAAATAAAGGTTGAGTTGATGGAGAATTTAGTAGAGTAAAATGTGGTGTGAATTTCATATTTATGAAGTGTAAATTTGTGAAGTGTAGTACGAGCTTAATGAGTTAGACTAATGGAAGCAATGAGTAGAAGGTGTCTACTATCTTTAGAAGGACTACAAATGTGTTGGTGATGTTGTGATAGATTTCTCATTGTAAAATTCTTCTTTCTTCTTTTTTGTAATTTGATAGTGAGCCATTGGCAATGAGCCCTTCTTTCTTTTGGGTAGTGAGACCTCCAGAAGTAAGCCTATTGTATTCGATGTTTTAATTAATTTATTGTGAGCTAATCCTCACAATTTTTTTTCCCTTCTTGTGTTTACCACATAAATCTGGTGTTTCATTGTGCATGGTGCTGATGTGTTTTAGTTTCTATTATTTTCTTTCATACTAAATCATTCTAAAAAATTATGGGTTAACTAAGTTGATGTGGATCTAAATTTTTATGAGGTTTTTGGATGTTTTAATATGCAACTGATTCACCCCCCTCTCAGTTGTCTTGTGTGCATTCAACTATTGGTATCAAAGCAAGGCTCCTTGGAAGAAATCTTAACCACTTGAGGTAGATCTAGGATGATGCACAAGAGGGATGCTCCTTTGTTTGATGGAACAAACTATGGCTTCTAGAAGACAAGGATGGAATTTTTCTTGGTATCCCTTGGATTTCGAGCTTGGAAGTCTGCTGAGATTGGATATATTATGCCTACTGGTGGTCTGAGTACTGATGATCAAATCAAGGCCTATGAAAATAATGGTAAAGCAAGGTATGCTCTTTTAAGTGGTCTTTCTAACATCGAACTTGTGAAATTTATGCATTTGAAATCTACTAAATCTATCCGAAAAAGGTTGGAAAGTATATAGAAAGGAGATGTTAAGGTCAAGCAAGCTAAGATGTAGAATTTAAAGATCACATTTGAGAACCTAAGGATGTATGAAGATGAAAATATTACAAGGTACATGTAGAAGGTGGACAAAGTTGTCAATTCCATTAGAGGTCCTTGTGGAAATCTTGAAGAAGGGGAAGCGGTAAAGAAGGTACTAAGAACTTTTCCTAAATCTTATAGTTAGAAAGTTTATGCTATTAAGGAAGTTCAAGATTGAAGCAAATATTCTAGAAATCAGTTGTATGATGCTATATCTACTTTTGAAATGAGATAATATGGTCCAAGTAATACAAAAGTTGAGACTTCTTTCAAGGTTTGCAAATTAGAAAAGACTGATGAATTAGATTAGTAGGATCTTGATGATGTAGAAGCAAACTTTGTGAGGAAAATGAAAAAGGGTACTAGTATATATAGATGTAAGTTTCCTTTCAAATGTTTCAGTTGTGGTAAGATTGGTCATTATGCTTCAAGATATCCAAACAGAGCTTTGAATGGCAAGAATATAGAAAAAAAAGGTAAAGCAATTAAGAAAAAATATTATGTTAGAGAAGATGCCAGTATATTTGATGATGAATTTGATTATGCAGATGATGAGGATAGTGAATTCTTGTTCATGGCTAATTCTACTAACTCTGAGATATGTGTGAAGAAAATTTCTTTGGAGGAAAGTAATAACACTAAACTTAGAACTATGGTGACTACTTTTCATGCTAGAGAGAAGAACTACTAGATTATTGATAGTGGATGCTCAAATCACATGATTGATGAAAAAGGTAAGTTTGTTAAACTTGAGAATTATGAAGGAGGTCTAGTAAAGTTTTGTGATGATACATCTGCTAAGATATGTGGAAAAGGTTCAATTAGTTTTGATGGCAAGCATAATACAAATGATGTTCTTTATGTTAAGGGTTTGATACATAACCTTTTAACTGTTGGAAAAATGTGTAGCAAAGGATATAATCTTACGTTTTAGAATGATAGATATAAAATCAAAAAAGAATCTGAAACTGTGGTTGTAGCTAGAAGAAGGACTGATGGAAATGTTTATCAACTTAAATTTGTTGATGTCCATTGCTTTATGACTCAAATTAATGAAAGTTGGTTATGGAATAGAAGGATGTGTCGCATTAATTTTGATAATCTAGAGAGGATCTGTTCAGTTCAAGCAATGAGAGATCTGCCAAGGATTGCAAATCCCATTAATGTTGTCTAAAAATAATGTCAAATTGGAAATCAAGCAAGAATAAGTTTCAAAGTCAAAGAACAATCTACTACCGAACTGTTGGACTTGGTGCATACAGATCTTTATGGTCCTACTAGAGTAAAAAATTTTCAAGGTGAAAAGTATTTCATGCTATTGATTAATGATTATTCTAGAATGACGTGGGTTACTTTTCTAAAAGAGAAATCAAAAGCTCTAGATAAGTTTAAAGCATTCAAAGTTATGGTTGAGAATGAAATAGATATGAAAATAAAATGTTTGAGATTTGAGAGGTGGAGAATTCACCTCCAATAAGTTTAAATTTTTTTGTGAGAATCATGGGATAAAGAGGCACTTATCTTCCCTAGGACTCCTCAGCAAAATGGAGTGGTTGAAAGAAAGAATAGGACTATTCAGCGAGCTGCAAGAACAATGATGAAAGAGGAAAACCTACCAGAAGTCTACTAGAGAGAAGAAATTCATATTGTTGTCTACATTCTTAACAAAGTTCAAGCAAGTACAAATAATGCAAAGACTCCCTATGAGTTGTGGTATGAAAAGATTCCTACTATCAAATAATTTAGAGTGTTTGGAAGAAAGTTATATTTTAGAAGAGATGAAGAGAGCTTAGGAAATTTTGATATAAGATCTAATCAGGGTATCTTCATTGGATAATCTATAAGAAGCAAAGCTTATCGATGCTACAACAAGAGGTTGAAGAAGATTATTGAAAGTGCAAATGTCAAAGTAGATGAAGAATTCTAGAATAATTCTATGTTTATAGATGGATATGAATCAGATGAGTCCTCTTGCAGAGAAAATGACAGAGATGAAGGCAAGGAGAAAGAAGTTCAGATTGAAGAGGAAGAAGCTCTAGAAAAGATCCTTAAGACTCCTAAATATGTGCATAAGAATAATTTTGAAGATTAGATCATTGGTGACAAAAGAAAAGGTGTTTTGACAAGAAGAAAAGCTTCTATGGCTGAAGAAAAGGTAAATCTATGTTTACTCACTAAAGTTGAACCTAAAGTAGTGACTGAATCATGCAAGGATGAATATTGGATCAAGGCAATGAAAGAGGAACTAATGCAGATTTATAAGAACTGGACTTGGTAACTTGTACCAAGACTTGCAAACAAGAATGTTATTGGAACTAAGTGGGTATTCCAAAACAAACCGAATGAGAATAGAGAAGTAGTAAGAAACAAGTGAAGGATTGTGTGTAAGGGCTACTCACAAGTAGAAGGAATATATTTTGAGGAGACACTTACTCTGGTGGCAAGAATGGATGCTATTAGAATGTTTTTGGCTTTTGTAGCACATAACTATTTCAAGGTTTATTAGATGGATGTGAAGTCTTCTTTCTTGAATGGTGAGTTAGAAGAAGAGGTATACATTGAACAATAGGAAGTATTTCAGTTATTATTCAAATCGGATATGGTCTATAGATTAAAGAGGGAATTATATGGATTGAAGCAAGCTCCTAGAGCTTGGTATGCAAGGTTGGATAAGTACTTGATACAACAAGGTTTCAGTAAATATATTATAGATAGTAATCTTTATTTCAAAGTTGAAAATATCAAATCTTGATTGTGGTTGTGTATGTTGATAATACAATCTTTGGAGAAAATGAATCTATGTGCAAGATATTTGTAGAAGAGATGTAGAAAGAGTTTGATATGTTTGTGTTTGGGGAGATGAATTTATTCCTTGGGTTGCAAATCAATCAGACAAAAGAAGGTATATGAATTTCACAATCAAAGTATGTTAAATAAATGTTGAAGAAGTTTTGAATGGAATATTCTAAACCATTATGTACTCCTATGGTTACTAATTGCAAGATAATTAAGAATGATTAATCTCCTAAGGATGATCAAAGAAAGTACAAATCAATGATTAGAGGACTGCTATATAAGTATTACTAGACTAGATATCATGCATGCAACTTATCTTGTGGATAGATTTCAAGAAGATCCTAGAGAGTCACATGTTGTAGCAGTAAAGAGGATATTTAGATATTTTAAGGGCACTCCAAAACATGGTTTGTGGTATCCAAAGGATGTTGATTTTTCTTTGAGTTCTTATGCAGATTCTTATTGGGCAGGTTGTGTGGATGACAAGAAAAGTAAAATTGGTGGTGCATTCTTTCTTGGATGTAGATTGGTGTTTTGGTTGAGCAAGAAACAAGACTCCGTGTCTTTATCTACTATAGAGGTATAATACATTGCAGCAACATCTTGCTGCACACAGGTGTTGTGGATGAGGTAAACCTTGAAGGATATTCGAGTGGTATATGATGAACCAATTTCTATCTTTTGTGATAATATGTAAGTGTTATTAACGTTTCAAAGAATTCAGTGATACACTCAAGGAAAAAACATATCTCAATCCGGTATCACTTTTTGAGAGAGAAGGTTACAAAGAATGAAGTAAAGCTTGAATATATTCCTACAAATGATCAAGTTGCTGATATATTCACTAAGGCTCTTCCTAAGGATACTTTTGAGTATCTCCAATAAAATCTAGGGGTTATTGACCCTCCTTTTTTGAACTAGATGCATAAGGATATGCATCAGTCCAGTGGAGTTCAAGATTCATTCTTTATTTCAGACTCGTGTTGGAGGCTACCTCTTAGGGGGATTAGGTAGTGGCTTTGTTGGTTGTTGCAGTTAGGGGAGTGAGTATTGATGTAATTTTTTGTGTGCTCCTAAGGGGAGTATGTTGAGCAATAAAGAGAGAAAGTATGTATGCTCGATGCCAAAGGGGGAAAGAGATGCAAATGTGTTGCCCTTTCCCATTGATGTCAAAGGGGGGGAGAAAAATAATGTGAAAAATGAGAAAGGGGGAGATAATAATGAAAGAATTTAAGGGAGAGAATGTAAAAAGGAGAATATGATGTAAGGGGGAGAAAGAAAGAGAGAGTTGATATGGAGCAGTATGTTGGTGATTAGAGCTATTCATTGTTGTTGATGTTTTATCACATCATGTGTTGCCATGAATGAAAAAGGGGGAGATTGTTACAAGTATGAGTAGTTGGTGTCGTCATTGATGTCAAAAATCTTGGGGGAGATTGTTGTAGGCTTATATTTGTGTCGATGCTTTGAATAGTTGCATTATGTTGTCATTAGTAAGTGTTATTGGTGTCAAACTCTAGTGTTTCTTTGATAATCTTCTATTTCTTGATGTTATTGGGTTAGTGATGATGAGAAAGTGTTGAAGATGATGAGTATTCATCTTTGGCGCTTCGTTTCCAAGTGATTTTGAGAAAATTTGAATAAAAGAGGAAATAGTGTGTTGCAAAGGTGTTCTAGTAGACAAAGTTGTTTTATGGTTTTGCTCTACATTTCTTATGTGGTGAAGATCTACTTATGTAGTTTGAATATGTTGGTCAGAGGTTCTATATTTATAATTTCTTGGTTTGGATTGTTGTGCAAAAAGAGTTGTGTTCATGAGTCTGTGAACTGTATAGTGCAGTGGTGTTTGGGAGAAATGGTTTTGCTCCACATTTCTTCGCAGTTTGGCTTCTGGACTTGTGGTTTTGGAAGTGTGTTGATAATGATCATATCTACCTAGAGTAAAATTTGTTTGTGGTTTGGTGCTTCAAAAGCCGGTTTCTTGAGTAATAGAGTATGGAAGGTTGTCTGAGTGTATTAGGTGTGCACATTCTTCAAGTGAAAGTTGTTGCAAAGGAATTTGTTGGATTTTAGGGTATTTGTGGAATATTCTAGATTGTTTTTAAGCATGGTGTGTGTTCTATGAGTCATCTTTGTAGTTGAGGAAGTGTGTATTTAAATGTTAATGGTGTTAACATAGGTTCAGTGGACCTTGGGTGTTTACACTAATTGTGGATTTGATTCAGTAATTGTGGAAGTGTGGAGTGATGTATATGTATTTTTTTGGTCAGAGTTAAGATGTGGTGTGGTTTGCTTTCATTCCTTTCCATTGCGGGAATTCTTAGTGCAGACCTAATTTGAATTTGCATGGTTGAGGTGTATATCTGACCTTGGAGAAAGTTTTCAAGGTTGAAGAAGGTATAAATAAAGGTGGAGATGGTGGAGAATTAAGTAGAGTAAAGTGTGATGCAAATTTCTGAGTTCTAAACTACAAATTTGTGAAGTGCAGTGTGAGCATAATGAGTTAGACTAATGGTAGCAGTGAGTAGAAGGTGTCTACAATCTTCAAGAGGACTGTGAATGTGTTGGTGATGGTGTGGTAGATTTTTTTGTTGCATTGAGATGGATTTCTCAATGTAAATTTATTCTTTCTTCTTTTCTGTAATCCGGCAGTGAGCCATTGGTAGTGAGCACTTCTTTCTTTTGGGTAGTGAGCCTATTGTATTCGGTGTTGCAATTACTTTATATTGTGAGATAATCCTCACTGTGGTTTTCCCCTTCTTGGGTTTTACACGTTAATTTGGTGTTCTATTGTGCATGGTGTTTATGTGTTTCAGTTTTTGTTATTTTATTTTTTGTTATTTTCTTTCATGCTAAATCATTCTAATAGATTGAGGTTTAACTAAGTTTCTGTGGATCTGAATGTTTATGAGGGTTTTGGATGTTTTAATATACAATTGATTTACCCCCGCCCCCACTCAGTTGTCTTGTGTCTTGTGTGAATTCAACAAGCTTGATGTTATTGTGGTATTTGTTTAGATCGAGATTGAAATATGTGCAAGGGTATGTGCAAGGAAATGGAGACCAAAATGGGGTCTTAAGTGGCCACTTTTTTTTTTGATCAAGAAAATTTGATCTTGGATGAGAAATTGGAGATAATTGTGCTAAAAAATTGAAGATGCAACAAGAACAAGAGTTGTAGTGCTCTAAATTTACTTTTGAAACTACTATTTTTTTAAAATGGTGGAGATTAAAGAGTTCAAATAGGGGGGCTACACAAAGTACTCCTATTTTAGCGTATGGTGTGGCCCTCCTACAATGTTAACATTTTTTAGTATAAATCACTTTAGTGAAAAATTAGCTAACACCATGTAGTTTATGCTCATTTTTTTTGCTAATTTTGTAATGAATATATGATTTTTTACTAATTTTCAAAGTGTACACATCCTGAAAAATAAAAAATTATGCATGTTCCCCCATAATTTTTTTGGAAACTAATCAAAAATCTTTTTTTTTTTAATATGTAAATAATAGATTCTAGTTTGTAAATTTTTATTTTTTTTCAAATTTCAACGAATGACTAAAAAATGAAACAAAAAATACCATATAGAGGTTTTTGACAAAATATGGACACCCTAGCAAAATAAATTAAAGATCAAAACCTTAACATAATTAAAATGTAGAAAAAATTACATGGTTAGAAAGCTAAGAGAGATTTCAACATTATTGTCATATTTTTTTAGTTTGACAATGAAAGATGTGCAAACTTGATGGATAGCACATTTATGATTGTCATTTTTTTATAATTTGCAAAAAAAATGCTTGTGGGTGCTAACATGTAAGTCCAACGCTAAGGTTTGGAAATACCCAAATAAAATAATAATGTAAAGATTTTATAAAATATGAGCACATTATAACATGAGTGCACTGTAACCTCCTTATATAGATCACACTCTCCCTCTTTGTCAAACTATATACATGAAGTAAATATTTAAGTATAAGGGACATTTAATTCCTTATTCTTTAAGTTACATTTCATGTATATAGTTTCAAAATGTTTTAGAATGGTTTTATATCTCTAAGAGTTATAATGTAGATTCTAGGTTCTGGCTGAGGATATTATAATTTCTTAGAATGGGTCAAATTTTAGTAATTAGCTAAATCCTATCATCTTGTAATTGTCTAAGGTTTTTCGTAACTATTTAAAAGCATCATCAAGCCTCTCCTTAGAAATAGGAGCTACTCTTATGCAAGAGACAAAAAAAAGTGGAAGGGGCAAGGCCCTCACACCCCCTCATCAAGAACTAAGATCCAAGCATAGCTAAAACAAAAACCCCTAAATTATGAAGATAATCAAGATCCATTACCAACACCACCTCCCTATCTCTCTATATCTATATATATTTCTCTCCCTATACCTCTATCTTCATCTTTACTTCTTTATTCTACTCTTCATATCTATCTCTAGAGACCTCCCCCTCTCTATCCATCCCTCTCTCTCATCCTCCCTCTTCCTATAAATCTACATCAGATTTATATCTCTATTTGGATCTCTTAATCTTTCTCCCTATCTCTATATATCAATATTTTTCCTTCTCTCTCTCTACCTATCACTCTCCATTTCTCTTTACCCTCTATATTTTCCAAGTTATATGTGTATCTATAGATATCTCTTCCTCTTTCTATCCCTATCACTCCCTCTCTCTAAATCTCTCCTTATAACCCCCTCTTTCTATATCTCTCCCTCTCCTTCTCCCTCTCCCTCTCTCTATATTGATACATATCTCCCTCTCTCCCTCATTTTATCTCTTCCCCTCTCTACCTATCTTCTACCCCTATATCTCTATCTCCCCCTATTTATCTCTCTATATCTACCCCTCTCTCTCTTTTTCTCTCCCCATATATGCTGGGAAATTGTGTCTCAACCTTGCAATTACATAAGGTTTATTATTTATAGGATATATATATTTTTCCTACTTACACCAATAGGTGTAATATATAATGGGAGCATAGGATGGATGAGAGGAGTGGGATGTATTGAAACAATGTTTGGTTAACTTTTTCAGAAAAATTCTAAATAGATGACATACATTAAATAAATGATATATTGTAAATCTAGACCGTTAATTATTAGGTTTTATATCTAATGGTGGATATTTTGTTGGCCTGTCTTTCCCTAGAAGGTAACCCTATTTTATGAGGGCGTTGTGCTACGATTGTAGAAGATGATGTATTTTGAGAGTCTAATAGTGGTTGTGTTCTCTATGGATCTCTAGTGCTGATACTCTTGTGAGAAGATTACTCTACAATTATATTGTAATCATTATGATTTTTGAATAGTATATCGAACAAATTTTGGAGTGTGGGTTTTTTTTCTCGAAAGGGTTTTCCCCGCGTAAATCACTATGTTGTGGTATGCATGATATTTATGTTTATTTATGTTAAATTTTTTGTAACTATTAAATATCTATAAATTTTTCCATTAGTCTCCTCTCAAGATTAGTGTAGGAAGTTGTTCCACTACCTTAGCTTCCTTACAAGTGGTATCAAAGTCTGATAACCTTTGGTTTCATTTGTGGGTTGGGTTTTTTGAACTAATCCAGATTTGAGTGGGAGCTTGTGCAGAAGACACTTTGTGATATTTTTGTAGGAATTTTCATATGACAGTTTCATTAGGTAGAATAGAGGTGGATACATTTTTTGGAAATAATTTTGAGATGTGGAAGCTAAAGATGGAGGATTTGTTGATAGATCGAGATCTGTGGGATGTTTTTGATGAGAATGTTTCAAGGCCCGCAAACTCCAATAAGGATGCTTAGTATGATGTTATGGACCATAAATCCAAGGTTTTAATCAAATTGTGCTTGGTAGACTATTTTAATTAATGTCCATGTTGAGATCTCTACACATAAACTATGGAATAATCTTAGTGAGATGTATCAAGCCAAATCTTTAGTGAAAAATATTTTCTTGAGGAAGAAATTGTACTCCTTGAGAATGGAAGAGGGTGGAAAAATCACAGACCACTTGGAAGAATTCAATATGTTGGTGGCTCAATTGGCATCAGTTGGTGTCAAAATGGATAAGGAGGATAAATGTCAGATTTTGCTTTGTTCTTTTCCTGATTTGTGGGATTCTCTTGTTATGGATATTAGGAGTACTTATGTTATTTGAAGACTCAATATGTGATGGTTTCTTTGCTTTCTAAAGAGATGAGGAGGAAGGTATCCATCATACCAAGGAGGACCTAAATGTTCATGGAAGACCTAACTTGGAAAAATTCAAGAAGAATGAGAAGTGTGACAAATCCAAGTTTAAGGGGAGATCTAAATCTCTTGGGAATTCCAAAGTTATTTGCTAGAACTGTGGTAAGCTTGGACATGTTCGTAAGCAATGAAAAGAAGAAAAGAAGAAGAAAAAGAAGAGATTTGATTCTGATTTTGAGTCTGAGAAGGAATATGGTGACACATTCATTGCATATTTGGCAACTTGTGTAGGTAATGATGCATGGTCAATTGACTCGGGTACATCTTTCCATATGACCTTTAATAGAGACTAGTTTTTTGAATATGAAGAATTTGATGGAGGTAAGGTGTACTTGGGTGATGAGTCTTATTTAAATGTTATTGGTCATGGTAAAGTTAAAATCAGGTTTCCTGATGGTAGAATAAAAAGGATTAATGGTGTGTTTCATATCCCTATATTAGCATGAAATCCGTTATCTATAAGCAAACTAATAGATGCAGGTGTGTAGGTAGTATTTTATGATGTAGGATGTAAGATGGCTAGAGGTGCTATGGTGATTGCTAGAGGTGTCAGATTTGGCACACTATATAATCTTTATACATGCAATATTGAGTGCAATAGTACTTCTATAAAACTAAATTCTATGGAAGAGGTGAAGGTTTCACCTTCAGTAGATGGTCAAAGCTTTTGGGTACCCAAGGGTGCTCTTTCTTTTGAATCAAAGTTACCTATAGAGAAAACTATGTTATAGCACCAGAGACTTGGCCACATTGGAGAAAAGGGCTTAAGGACCTTAAAAAATAAAAACCTTGTTGAAGGTTTGTCTGATTGTAATCTTGAATTCAATTTTTGTGAGCATTACATTTATGGAAAACAAAACCGTGTTCAGTTTTACTCGAGTTCTCATAAATATTGTGGTGTATTAGATCTTATTCATTATGATGTGTTTGGTCCTGTAGATGTTCCTTCGATTGATAAATCCACATATTATGTTTTATTCATTGATGATTATAGTAGGACATGGGTATATTTTCTAAAGAGTAAATCTAAAGTTTTTATTCGATTTAAAGAATTTAAAGCAATGGTTGAGTTGTAGACTAGAGAAAGAAAATAAAATGTTTGAGAACTAATAATGGTAGTGAATCTTTCTCTAAATTTTTTGATAGATTTTGTAAATATTATGGTATTCATAGATAAAAGATAACTCTGTATTCTCCATAGAAAAATGGAGTTACAGAAAGAATGAATAGAACACTAATAGAGAATGCTAGGAGTATGTTGAGTGGTGTTGGTCTATAACAAAGGTTTTGGTCTGAAGTTATTGCCACTACCTAGTACTTGATTAATAGGTCTCCTACATCAGCTCTCATTGATAAGATTCCTATAGAGGCATGGTCAGGTTGCAAGCCTTCATTAATACATCTTAGAGTTTTTGGTTGTGAGGCATATGCACATGTGCCAAAGGAGAACAAAGTTGTGAAATGTATTTTTATCGGATATAGTTATGGTGTGAAACGATACAAGCTTTGGGTTCATGTTGCATAGAAGGTAATATATAGTAGAAGTGTTATTTTTAGAGAAACTAAGCCTTCTTTTGTTACATTGCAACCAAAACAAAATAAGTAGGAAGTTGTGATTCAATTTCCTTCTACACTTGAGAAAGTTGAATCAAGGCCCATGGATAGATAAGAAGTTGAAGAGAGCTCATCTAGCTCTGAATCTTCAGAAGAGGAAGAACCTCCAACTCAACTTGTTCGAAGGTCTACAAGGCATAGACAACCACCTGAAAGGTATTCACCTGATGATTGGAGATGTATTTTTTCTTTGAATACTAACATGGATGAACTCATATCTATAGAAGAGGCATTAGGTATGAATGATGCAATATCCTAGAAGATTGCTATGGATGAAGAAATGGCATCTTTGAAAAATAATGATACATGGGATCTTGTACCATTGCTTGAAGGATGGAAACCTATTGGTTGCAAATGGGTGTTCAAGAAAAAGATTGGTTCATATGGAGGTATTGATAAGTACAAAGCAATTTTGGTTGTGAAATGTTACTCTCAACTTAAGGGTGTTGATTATGGTGAAATATTTTCTCGTATTACAAAAATGACATCCATTAGATTTTTTCTTTCTATTGTTGTTGCTTATGATCTAGAGGTTGAGCAAATGGATTTGAAAATGATTTTCCTTCATGGTGACTTGGAGGAAGATATTTATATGACACAGCTAGAGCACTACATGGTGAAAGGTAAAAGTAATTTGGTTTGCAAATTGAGCAAAATATTTGTATGGCTTAAAATAGAGTCCTAGGATGTGGTACCAAAAATTTGACATATGTGTTGAGTTTGGGATATGAGCATTATAAATCATATCATTGTGTTTATTATAAAACTAATGGTGATAATTTCCTATTTATTACATTATATGTTGTTGATATGTTATTTATTGGCAAAGGGAAAGGTATGATTTCATAATTGAAATCTCAACTTGCTACTAAATTTGAAATGAAAGACCTTGGTGAAACTAGAAACATTCTTGGGATGGAAATTAAAAGAGATGGAGTGAATAAAAAGCTATGAATTGGCCAAAGTATGTCAATTCAATTTTACAGAGATTTAACATGCAAGATTGTAGACCATTGTGTGTTCCCCTTTCTGTTGGAACAAAGTTATCTATTTCAAATTGTCCAACATCTCCATCAGAGATGGAAGACATGAGAAAAGTTCCTTACCAGAGTGTAGTTGGAAGTTTGATGTATGCAATGGTTTATACTAGACCAGACATTTCCCAAGCAGTGGGAGTTCTTTCCACATATATGTCTAATCCTAGTAGAGTTCACTGGGATGTAGTTAAAAGGGTCTTCATATTTTTGTGTGGTACCTCAGAATCTTAGATTATTCCTTGTGTTATCATAGTAATATGATTGAATATGATTTTTCCCTTGATATTCATGGTTATGTGGATTCACATTGGGTAGGTGATATTGATAGTAGATGATCCACCAATGCTTATTTGTTTACATTATTAGGTGGTGCAATTATTTGGATGAGTAAATGATAGGATGTGGGTGCTTTATCCACTAATAAAGTAGAGTATATGGAAGCCATTCATTCTTGTAAAGAAGTCATTTGGCTTAAGAGACTATGTTCAAATATTGGAATAAAACAAGGTGCAGTTACAATTTATTGTGATAGTTAGAGTGCGATATATCTAGCCAAGAACCCAAAATTTCATGCCAGGACCAAGCACATTGATGTACAATATCATTTTGTTTGAGATATGGTCGAAGATGGTAAGGTGAACTTGGTTAAGGTAGAGACTTTGATGAATGTTGTTGTTTCTTTAATTAAACCTGTGAGCACAAAGAATTTTAGATGGTGTTGAGAGAATATGGGCCTTTTTACCCCTAGCAATTGAGAGATAATGTTTGTGCCCTATCTTTGCTCTTGCAAGGTGTTCAACAAGTGGGAGATTTGTTGGGAAGTTGTGTCTCAACCTTTCAATTACATAAGGTTTATTGTTGATAGGATATATATTTCCTAATTACACCGATAGGTGAAATATACAATGGGAGCACGAGGTGGAGGGGAGGAGTGGGATGCGTGTAAACAATTTTTTGTTACTATTTCAGAAAACTTTTAAATGGGTGACATACATTAAATAAATGATATATTGTAAATCTAGACAGTTAATTATTAGGTTTTAGATCTAATGGTGGATATTTTGTTGGTTTGTCTTGCCCTAGAAGGTAACCCTATTCTATGAGGTTGTTGTACTATGGTTGTAGATGGTGATGTATTTTGAGAGTCTGATAACAGTCATGTTGTCTCTAGAGCTCTAGTGGTGATACTCCTATGAGAAGCTTACTCTATAATTATATTGTAATTTTTATGATTTTTGAATAATATATTGGGTAGCTTTTGGAGTGTGGGGTTTTTTCTCTCGAAAGGGTTTTTCCCACGTAAATCAAATTGTGTTGTGGTATGCATGATATTTATGTTTATTTTTGTTTAATTTTCTATAACTATTAAAGATCTGTAATTTTTTGCATTATTCTCCTCTCAAGATTAGTGTAGGAAGTTTTTCCACTACCTTAGTTTCCTTACAATATATATTTGTCTCCCCCCCCCTCTCTCTCTCTCATGCAGGTGTATTTGAGGTTGCCAACCAACTTGCATCATCAAATTTTAAAAAAAAATGGAGTCAATTGTTTTTTATTCATATTTTGGTGTATTTTACTGATTTAATTTTCCAAAAATCAGATTAAATAAATTGGACAATTTTGGTTTGCAAATTACATTAGGAGGCGTGCCAAAAAAATGCTTTTTATTATTAAATTGTAAAAAAGAAAAATTTCTTGGCAACATGAGCATGATGGTGCATGGATGGTGTATGGTGTTGTCATTGATGTCAACCCATTGTATAAATGTAGAAGTGTTGGTTTGAAGAAGACCAAATGTTGTGGATAATTCTAAGTCTCAAAGTATAGTTTTAGTGTTACAATGAATAAGGTTTGTGGTCCGCATTGCTCCGCTATGCAATATCTTGTCAAATGGTTTTGAGGTGTTGATGATGTGTATTGAAGGTATTCGGATCCAAAGTTTCAAGGTTGTATGTCTTCCACAATTGAAGATAATATTGACATAGTATCATCTTTGTAATGGTAGTGTTACTGGTACAAAGTGCATATTGGAACGCTCTGTATTCCACCATGGATGAATATTTTGCTATGCAATTTTAAGGAAGTTTTTATAGATGTAATAAGTACGTGTGCTCCAAGTGGAAAGTTTTTTGGTGGTCTGTGTGTTGATTTGTGAATGAACAGTTGGTTTATTCAATTATTACTTCACCAATTTTTCTATGTGGTGCTGACCTAAAGATTTTGGGGTTGTGCGGAGTTGAAGTATGTAAGGAGTGGATTTATGGGAGTGATTATAGGTCATGCCAACCTATTTTGGAGGTGTACATTTTTTGGTTTATTTTGCAAAGCGTGTGTTATATTTTTAAGCTAACAGGTTATGTGGTACATAGTTCATGTAATTAGGCTGACCTAATTGATGTTTTGGTTGTTTACGGTATATATACAAGGTTGTTTCATTGTGTGAATGATGAGATGAGAAATTTTTGTGTATGATACCTAATGTAGTGTGAAGTTTGAAAGGTGTAGTGGTGAAGTATGAAGTTTGTTAAGTCAATTTTTAGAGCTTAATTTGAACTGTATCTTTGGCATGTTGCAAATGCATTATTAGCAATTTATTTTGGCAGTGAACCACCCTTTCCCCTAACTTTTTCTATTCTGGGCAGTGACCCCTTAGTAGTGAACCATTCTTTCTTTCTGGATAGTGAGTCCACCATTTTTTAATCTCTATTGTAACCAGTTATAATATAGTAGCTAATCCTCACTGTGGTTTTTCCCTTTCAAAGGTTTTCCACGTAAATTTGGTGTTCAAGTGTTCCTTGATGTGATGCATTCTTTATATGTTCCTTTCTATTACTACAAGGTAAATGTGATGCTTTGAATGTATGTTTAAATTGATGAAGTTAATAAATTTTAGTAAATACTAATTCACGCCCCTCTCAGTATTTGGGGCGTTCAACAATTGGTATTAGATCTCAGTCCCTTATAATGGCTTGATTGTTGAGGTAGATCTTGGAGGTTGAATACATGGCTACAAGGAAGTATCCTATCCCTCTAAAAGAGGTTATACCTAAATGGTTTAGTGAATAATATTGTGAAGTTGATATGGAAGGAAGTATCAAATCAACTCTTGATGATCTAGATAAAGAAAATTGCGAGAATAGAGAATTGAAAGAGAATATTAAGGATGCAAATGAGTGTATCAAAAAATTGAGGGAACAACTCAAGAAAGATAAAGAAAGATTAAGGAAAAAAATGAGTAGCTCAAGAAATCAAATGAGACAATCACTAGTCTGAAAGTGAAAGTTGAAAAAGGAAAAAGAGTTGAAGAATGCTATAAAGACAAATTGAAAGATAAATTTGAATAATTTTCAAAGCTTGAACAAGAGATTGTGAATTTGAGATCAGATCTGGAGAAAGCAAAGATTCAAGAAGATAAATTCAAGAAGAGCTCCACCTTTCTTGATGAAATTATTGTAAATCAAAAGACTTCTAAAGACAAAGAAGTATTAGTGTTGAAAAAAGGAGAAATTTCAAAGGAGAATCATACATCAAATAATGTTGAAAAGAAGAATGATAAGAAGAGCAATTTCAAATAGGTCTAAAATCAGAAGAAATATTTCAAGAGACCTCCTATCAAACAAATTTATACACAAAGGTATTCATCCTTTAATGGTTATTGTTACTCTTGCAATAAACTTGGATATAAAGTTGTAGATTGTAAAAGCAAAATGAATTAGAATGCTCAATCCTTTCTCGATCAATTTTTTACATGTAATAGATTTGGCCATAAAGCTAGTGAATGCAGGAATCAGATGATGAATGGTTACAATAATGGTATGATGTTTCAACCTTTCAATGGTTATTGTTATACATGCAATGGATTTGGGCATAAGGCTTTTGAATGTAGATCTAAAAAGGCAGGAAGTAATTCTATTCAGAAAAAAAAGGTGTCATATGTCATAAATGCAATAAACTAGGACACTTAGCTAAGTTTTGTAGAAGCAAGATTGTGAAACCCTCTGCTTCACAGAAGAAGACTAATCCGGTAAAGAAGGTTGATCTGGCTAAGATGAAGAAGGAAATGAACAAGACATGGAAGAGAAAGGAAGAAAGTGAATTGAAGAGTGAGTCTGTGGCAGCCTCTAGTACAAATGTTTCCTTTGAAAACTAGATAAAGAGCTTTGGCTCAATCGAAGTTTTAACAAAATGCATTCAATTCCCCCATCAAATATATGGTGTTGATTCCTTCAACACACTGGTACATGTGTATTTTGACATGGTTGATATATGAATGGTATCTCTAGTGTGAAATATTCTATTACAAATATTTGCAGAGTGATTGAAGGTGCATGTGATGACACAATGAAAGTTTGCAACTTTTTCGGCGTAACTTTATCTATTGCAATCAATGCATATTAGGTCACTGGAAAATAAATTATATATGATTTCATATATGTTAAATTCATTTATAACTGAGCAATTGAAGTGGAGAGCAAAGAAAAGGTGACTTGAAGTGATTTTGAAGTTCTTTTTGAAACCTTGCCAACAAACTCCAAAGGTATTTATCAGTTTTTTTTGTAAACCCTAGTATAGAGAAGGGGATCGACTTCTTTGGGACTCTAGGTCATGAGAGAGTCCAAAAAAATAGGCTACCCTAAACTACCTCAATATTTTTTAGGCGAATTGAAAGGTTAAGATGCTAAGGCGGAAAAGGAAGAGCAATCTAGGTACTACTATCCTTCTACTAAACTAAATGTTTCTCAGGGTCAAGAGATTGGATTTTAAGAGTTCAATCCATTTCCCAAACAACTCACTATTTGAGGATGACAGTGTGGACTATGAACTCCAACACGGTGCACCAAAGTCTCAGATGGGTGTTGGTGTTCATACAAACAAAGGGTCTTAGGAATAGATTAAATACCAAAAAATCAACTACCTAACTGCTAAAGTTTTATGCTATGATAGAATATTTGAAAATGCAAAACTGAAGTACAACAAGAAGAATACTACCTCTAAAATAAGCTAGAATGGATGAAGAGAAGGCGAGAAAAATGGACCTTTCCACCCAAGAGTTGAATTTTCCAAGAGGTCCACGTGAAAACATCTTCATGGCTACATGCTCTCAAGGCAACTAGAGGAAGGAGTGAGCTTGCAATTTCTCTAAAAATAATGTTGTCGCAAAAAATAGAGTGGAGGAGCCGAGATAGCAGTAGCTTGCAGCTACAATGGAGTGATGGTGAAGCTTGAAGTGTGAGAGTTGATCAAGAGAGCATGAATAATTCAGTTGAGAAACAAGAAGGAATGAAGGAATGATAGATAGGATGATTTGAATGGGAAAAAAAGGAAAAAGACCTATTTCTTGGTGGTCAAGGGAGGCAGAGACATTAAAGCTCATCACCAATAAAGAAACATAATTCCCTTGCAGATTCTAGAGGTAAGAATCCTATTAGGATGACAACGTTCCATGTGGATGTTTGTGTCATGCGCTTGCATCCTCGATGGGATTCTTCCACTAATGTCAAAAAAATATTCCTCGTGGATGGAGAAGGGTGGAGGATGTGGATTTGCATCATTGTACTTTCATTTTCTAAGGTAGAGGTGATGTAAATGGGAATTTTCCTATGGGTGAAAATTACCTCCATTACATTTTTCCCACACTTTATCAAGCATACGTGTTAGTGAATGTGAGGTAAAGTAGAAAGAAGTTGAAGAGAATATACCTAAATTGATGAGGAAACATATCTTCGATCTGGCACACCCAAATGTGTAGGAGGTAGCTCTATAGGTTCTCAATTTTGTAGGGAAACCTTGATATAAGAGAGAGAGAGAGAGAGAGAGAGAGAGAGAGAGAGAGAGAGAGAGAGAGATGGCTCCACAGGTAGTCGGTCCTGTAGAATGTGCACAAAGGCTCTACAAGTGCTTCATCCTACAAAATTGGCTCCATGGGTGCTCAGTCCCACAAAGGATGAACAAAGGCTCTATAAGTGCTTGGTCCTATAGAAAGAAGGCACCTCATAGGTTCTTGGTCCTGCAAAGGGGACACCGTAGGTTCTCGGTCCTATGGGGCTTGATGTGAAAGGACTCCCTAGGTGATCGGTCCTGAAGATTTTGATGCAAATGCCCTTATAGGTGCTTGGTCTTGCAAGGAAAACTTAACAAGGTTCTCGATCCTCCAAGCTTGATTATAAAAGAGGCTTCAAAGGTGCTCAATCCTAGAAAGGAACATGTTAAGCTGCAAGTAGAACATGTCGGATAGAAAAATTCATGCAGACAGACACATAGTGTAGAACAAGAAATTAAAGGAAAAGTTTTCAAAGGGGAACCCTTCAAGATAGCAAGGGGTCCACACAAAGGGATACTCCATTAAAAAAACATGAAATTTCTTGCAAATAATTATGTCATCAAGGAATCCTTTTGAAAGATCTCTTTCATCAAGGAGTTTGATAAAAAGAATGGTCCTTCTCGAAGGTGAGTTTTCTGATTCTTTTGGCTACAAATTTTTTTTTGAAAGATAAATTTCACTAAGGGGATCCTTGTTGAAAGATGCGATTTTTGAAAAATGAAGAAAAATTCAATAAGGGATTCGTTGGTCACCGAATTCACCTTATTGAAAATCAAAGAAGTAGTATCCCCCCTTTAGGATGGTTCATGTTAATCAAAGGAGCATGCAAGATCCTAAGGAAGGAAGGAAAAGGTAGTGATGTTGTGGCCCATGATACATAGTGAGATGTAAATGTGGAAAAAATTTCATGCACATGAGGGACAACACATACATACCACAATATAAAAAAGCAAGCAGAAAGAGAAGCAAGCAAAGACAAAGAAACAAGAGACAAGAAAAGACAAATAAATCAAGAGATAGGGGGATCTAGGAGTTTGGGGTTAGATCACTTCTTATAGATAACTCGTGATGTATGTGAATGAAAGATCATCAATCCCCAAAATTCCTAGATCTGAAGAAGAGCACATGAAGACAATTAAAATAAAAAATTGGGTCAACGTGGAAGGAAGGGCTAAATGCCCCCAATGTTGTGCATCATCCCCAATTGTTGAAAATCAAGTTTACAACATATAGAAGAATGATGAAACATATAGAGGAAGTTCATGACACAATTTCAGTCATGTATCCAAGAACCTACAAGGGTGACAAGTGTCCTCCAAAAAAATATTAAAAAAAGCATAGGGAAAACACAACACACACAAATCTAATCTACAAATAAAGAGGAGGTGCTCCCCTAGTCCTCATCAACCAGGAGGTCATCATTCTTCCAATCTAGATCATTATATGGGGAGGGTAGATGAGCTTGCAAGGGTGGGAAAGTGAGGGGATCACCCTCCGACTCTCCTGCAACAAGGGCCAAGGAAGAAGGCCCCTCAAGGTATTCTTCACTGAGCTCTTGTGAGTTGAAAGTCATCGATCTTGCAAAGATCACTGATAGATCTAGGACACCATCCATCGAATTAAATATGCACTTGACAAGAGTTCCATGTGTTAACTTTGTGGGAGAGGAAGGAGGTGCCCAAGATCCACCATTGACCTTGTTAAGAGGGACAGTGACAAAATTAGGAGGCATTGGGGCTGCCTCTATCACAAGGGTGACACGGACCAAACCAGAACTCCCTTCTAACCTCCATTAGAAGCAAGGCCATCTTCCAAATTTGACTTCAATGGAGGATGTAGAATCCCCAAAGAAGAAGTGGAAGGTGAGAAGGAAGAGGACAAGACCACAATAGACACCAATGTGGTGTTCAGCATGTCCATGGGCTAGGAAAATGGAGGGATGTTTGGAAGGGACATCAAAAGAGGGGGCTCCACCTAGAGAACAATGAAAACCTGTACCCTTTTGGGGTAAGGGTCATCAACATTCATCGGGGGAGTTGAAAGAAAAACTGAGGTGAGAGGAACTAAAGAAAAAGGAGCAAAAAAGGGAGGCAAATCAGGAGATGCCAAAATAGGAGCTATCAGTTCCCCTTCTACTTTCTGCAAGGTAACTTTTTTAGCGTCTAGAGCCTTTCTCCGATGCTCACGCTCATGCACAAGATAATTTCATCGGCTTCGAGAACTAGAAGTCACTACTTGGGAAGGAATGTGAAGCTCCTATTCTACCATAGGTGTGTCCTCCACAATTGTTTCTAGTGGAAGGGTATCCTCTTGGACATGAGCAGGAGTAGGAAGAAAAAGAGTGGAAATGACGATAGGTGGAGAAGCAGACACAGGTGCCTCAGCAACAAGCCTCTTCCCATTCACTACCTAAGGGGAAGGAGTGGTAGGATGCCGCAGAGGCCAACACGCAGGGGCAACTCCACATGATACCTTCCCCTTACCATAAACAATGGGCTTAGGCACCGTGGGAAAGATGGGAAGCTCGAACACTTGACACTTGGTTTTTCGTCATGTGGGCACCATCAGGTTCCCCATGTGAGGCATGGGAGCAGGAGCCAAAGGTGTCATAGCAGGGTGAGAAGTAGAAGTGAACAAGGTAGCAAAAGAAGAGGAAGGATCTTGGGCATGAGCAAGATTCCCCTTCCCCTTTTATTGAGAGGAGTAGGCAGCTTGCTACTGCATGATCATGCAACCTTTGATAGATATGGGATAGGGGGGATGCAGGGTAGGTCACCTTCAGTGATGTGCCCCCAGTCTTATATTTGACATAGGCATGATAAAACAAGTCTATCCTTGGGGGAAGCAAACTGACTGGGGTGGGCCAAAATTGATCTAGCGAGTAGCCCCCATGCAACACCAAAGGTTTGTATTTGGGGTCGTGTACAACGTGCACAAAGCCCTCATGAGAAAAATTAAGACACTTATGAATAATTGAAGATATCCCAATCATGGAAACTAGCCACATAATGCCTAGTTTCACTCTGAACATATCCAACTCCATAATGACATCGAAAAGCATATCTACAGCCCTGGGCCCTATCAAGACCGAAAGGGTGATAGAACCAAGAGGAGGGACTGAGATTCCATCATGCATATGTATGGTGGTCTTTGACTTCTCCTATTCCTCCCTATGCAAAAAAATTATTAGGAAAGTCTCCTCTATTATAACACTTACACAACTCGTAGGGCCAACCAGGACACCAGTTATAATGTTCTCATTGATGCGAGTGGGAATGTACAAGGGGCAAGGCTCTTTGTTCATAGGTAAATCTTGCAATGTGAAATTTATGTTTGGTGATCCATTCGCAAGCTAAGAAGGAGAAATGTGTGTAAATGAAACCATGTTTACATCGATAGGATGAATAGACTCGATGGACTCCAAATGTTCAAACATCCAATAGTGGCCTATCTAAATTTTGTTCCTAAATATCTAAGGCCCTTCTAACTATGTAGCTAGGGTTTGTAGATCAAGTTGCAAGGCTATACACCCTGCAACACAAAAACCTCTAACATACCTAGGGAATGAGATAAGATCCTTCGATACCAAGGGAAAAACTTAGAATAGTTTACGTTAGGTTCACCAAAATGTAGAGAAGGGGTGTCGGCTTCTTTGGGGCTCTAGGTCACGAGAGAGTCCTAAACAACAAGCTACCCTAAACTACCTCAAGCTTTGTTAGGTGAATTTAAAGGTTAAGATGCTAAGGTTGAAAAGGAAGAGCAATCTAGGAACTACTATCCTTCTGCTAAATTGAATGTTTCACGGGGTTAAGAGAGCTAATTTTGAGAGTTCAATTTGTTGCCTAGACATCTCACTATCTAAGATTGACAACATGGACTACAGACTCCAGTGCAGAGTGTTGGAGTCTCAAATGGGAATTGGCATATGTATGGACAAAGGGTCTTAGGAATAGATTAAAACACTAGAAAATCAACTAACTACCTAACTGCTAAAGTTTTATGCTATGACAAAATATTTGAAAAATGCAGAACTAAAGTACAACAAGAAGAATACTACCTCTAAACTAAGCTAGAATGGATGAAGATAAGGTGAGAAAAATGAACCTTTCCACTTGAGAGTCGAATCTTCCAAGAGATCCAAGTGAAAACACCTTCATAGTTGTGTTCTCTCAAGGCAAGTAGAAGAAGGAGTGAGCTTGCAAGTTCTCCAACAACAATGTTGTCCCAGCAACAGAGTGGGGGATCCAAGACAACAACAACTTGTAGCTACAATGGAGTGATGGTGAAGCTTGAAGTGTGAGAGTTGGTCAAGAGAGCATGAAGAATTTAGTTGAGAAGCAAGAAGGAATGAAGGAATGAGAGATAGGATGATTTGAATGGAAAAAAGAGGCAAAATACCTATTTCTCGGTGGTCAAGGGAGGTAGAGACATTATAGTTCATCGCTAATGGATAAATGTAACATCTCTACATATTCTAGATGTAGGAATCTTGTCAAGACGATGACGTTCCGTGCTGATGTTCGTGTGGTGTGCCTACATCCTTGACGAGATTCTTCCACCAACATGGAAACAATCTTCCAAGTTGATGGAGAAGGGTTGTGGATTTGGATTTGCATCATCAGACTTTTATTTCCTAAGGTAGGGGTAATGTAAATGGGAAATTCTCCTAGGGGTGAAAATTCCCTCCATTAGACCTAGTTCAGTGAAGATTCAATATGTTTACTCCTTAAGTAATTAATATTTTGAAGTAACCAAGACCTAAATTTAATAATCACCCATTCAAATCTATAGAATCAGATCCTAAAGGTGCATTTTTTAGGATTTCATATGGTGCAATGGAAATAAAGGATGTGTGAATCTATATTCATACTAAAATGGAAGAGTATGATCATCTGAAGATGGTTGAATATTGAGTGAATGAGTTGACTAGATATGATTTTGAACTAAAACCTGAGTATTAGATCTTAATGGAGAAGAAACTGAATGTATGAAATAACTTTCCTATTTTTTTCTATGAGGATGAGTGGGTTTTATATGTGTTGAGCCGAATTCATGAAAAATTCATCTAGTTGGATATGTCACACATGATAAACGAGGAAGCTATTAGGGTTGTTACAGGTTTGTGCTCAAATGGATCAATTCTAGCAATGAAGGCCATGAAAAATGATGTGGTAATGAAGCTCACTAGAGAAAAGTTTGATAAATAAGCTCTAACCTTGAATGATATAGATGATCCGATGATAAAGTATGTGTCTATGATGATTGGGTATAAAATTTTCTATACAAACAAAGAGAATTTTTTGTCAGCCACCACAATCCACATAACTCACCAGATGGTGAAGAAAGGTGAAGAATGTTAAGAAGTTGAAAAATCTGTTGGAAGAGATAGTGAACACACCTAAGGGTTTTGTGGAGAAATACAAAGCCACTATTGTTGCTCTACAGGGTGATCCAAGTAAAATAAGTTTGGTTGGGACCTATGCCGCTCTCTTGGTGTTCCTAAGTCCTCTAAAACATAACCTACAAGGAGTTCCAAGAAGAAAGCAACATATAGCACCACTGAAGCATAGAAGACTCTTAAGAGGAGAAGGAAAGAAAAGGCTACTAGATAAAGAGATATTTATGAAGATGAGTAAGATGTAGAAGAACAAGGACCACAGTTGATCCAAAAGAAGTCTCAAGCCACAGTGGAAGAGACAAGTGCAAAGAGAGCAAAAGTTGATATAGTGGACATTGAAAGTGAAGAAGTAGAGAAATAAGAGAAAGGTTTTTTTTTCAGAGAAGAGAAAAGAGTTCAACAAAAGGAGAAAAATCTCCTAAAGGCAAGGGAAAGAAAAAATAAAAGACTTCTCCAATTAGGGAGCATAGTCCAATGAAGTTGGATGCTTTGTTTAGCAACATTGTAGAGTTTGGCTTGCTGAAGGAAACTGTTGAAATTTTTTTGGAAGAAAATGATGAAGATAAGGCAACAATAGAAGAGGCTATAGTCAAGTACATGGTACCATTTGACACTAGCCTAGATAAAATTGAAGATCGATTTATTGATGATCTAAAGAATGTGTTGACCGCAAGAAGACAAGAATTCATTGAAGAAGATGCAAAGATAAAGGAATTTTCCTTGGAGAAGATTGGTTCTTTACTATCTCAAGAAGATAGGCGCATGTTTTCTAAGCTTTACAACAAGAAGTTCAGAAAAAAACAAAGAGTTAATACTCTTATGAGCAAAGACAAAAAATCTATTGAAAGGTTAAAGAGTGAGACACTGCAGATGGTAGAAGAACTTGCTAAAGGGTTGGGAGTCCCTCCAATAGTGAAGATCAAATGTAGCATGATACATCTATTCTGGAAAGCAATGAACCTAATATTGAACAACATGAGCATGTACTTAAGGATTAGAATGCACAAGAAGACATGGTGACAAATGATACCCCTCTAGGTGTGGACAAAGTTGTTCAAGGAGAAAAGGAAGATGACAAGAAGAATGTCCCAGAGAAAGATGAAGCTCAAAATGATCAAAATTTTCCCCCTCTGATTATGGAGAAAGATGTTGAGTAGAGAGAAGAAGATAAACAAGAAGACCCAGATAAGTTAGAGGCACAAAAAGAAAAAAATGCCTCTTCCAAATGATGATAAGTCTATAGAAGAAGAAATGAATACATTGAAGAATGTTCTACTAGTGGAGATGAGGAGAAGAGTGAGAAGAAGGAAGGATAAAGTGCTAAAATTATTGGTGAATCCTCCAGAGCTTCTGGAGATTCTTTGAAATATTTATTGGACATGTAGCTACAATTTGAACCTATGGTTTTTGTACAACTCCTGCAGATTCCAATTCAACAAGGATAGGTAGATCTATGGATAAGATCTCTCCCCTACATAATTTATAGCTTGGTGATGCTTTTCATGCCTCTACAAGGAAGGATGTTGAAATGCACAAGAGAGATGAGAGGGGGCATGAATCAGTTGTCACCAATCACATTCACAAATATCAAACAATTATTAACTCCACATCCACTTTAATCTATTATTAAGTATGAGCATGAAGTACAAATAACATAAAGTAATATCAACACAAGAAACACCAGATTTATGTGGAAAACCCAATAAGGGAAAAAACACGATGAGGATTAACTCACAATATAATAGTAATTGCAAAACCAGATACAAGAGGCTCACTGCTAGAGGGATCACTTCCCAAGATAGGACTCACTATCCAGATAGGATGCATTGTCCAGATAGGAGGCTCACTGCCTACAGATACAAAAATATATAAAGAAGAATGTTACACATAGAAAATTATCTCAATGTAGTAGAAGATTCACCACAACTTCCACACATTCACAACCTTGATCAAAGAATTGCAAACACCATCGGCTCATTGCTTTCAAGAGTCTAACACATTGAAGTTTTCGCTGCCTCATATCACTTTTGTACAATCTTTTGTATCTATCTTTCTTCTCACTCTTGTGGCTCTTAATTATTAAAATATTACCTTGTATTTATACCATCTTCGATCTTAGAAACTTTCTCCAAGGTCGGCTACACATTCTTCATTTTACAAATTTAAATTAGGTCGATGAATCAACTTTCCCACGAGGGATAAGAATGAGATTGGACCGAATTAATACTTAACCAGGACCCAAAACAACATCTTGGATCAATCACATGCTTCCTTAATTGATACTTCTCCTTCGTGTAATGTGTAGACACCAGGCCGGCGAAATCTAATGAAAACACCAATGAACATTGAAGTACGCGTATTTGCAGCAAGAAGATAACATGTGGATTGCATAACACACTTCACCATACACTAGAACACCTCTTATATTGCTTTAGATTCATCCGAAGCAACTACAACAATCTTCATACAAAAAACACTTTCCATCAGTCCACCTGGACTGTACAAAAAACATAGTAACTCTGGAACTAGTCTTCCAAAGCACCAAACCATGAGCACTTTTTCCATAACATAGATAGCACCATTAAAATTCTTCTTCCAGATCTACAAGATCTGAGACAAACCATAAGAGGAATTCGGAGCAAAAACATTTATCCCAGTCCATAGACAAACAACTTTGCCAGACCAGTTCACAAACCGGTGAACACAACTTTCACTCTTCATAAACTCATAAGCTATAACTTAGGATATATCACCCATGAATTCCCATAAAAAACACTATAGATCTGTACAAGCATAGGATCAACACAAAATAAATGCATAGCACATTACCAGAGCACATTCAGAACACACATACAATTTTGTCTTCATTGTTTATTAATTTTCTCAAAGGCACCTGATAACTCATCATATCAGCACACTTGCAACACCATAAAGATAACTCCATGTACTCACAACATCTCTATAGTATCTCAACCATACATGCAATCACTTGATTCCTTTCACTGCAATAACCTGTACTGTGTTGACATCAATGACAACATTAATGACAACACCACCATACTCATTCATACTTGCAAGAAAGGAAATACTTCAAACACACTAGAAGAGTGCATAAATGGTAGAAGAAGTAGTAAAGGTGTTACAAGACAACAGTCTCAGAGCAACTATTGATAATTCCTTGTCCGGTGTAGAAAATTTATAGTTGTTATTAGATTCCTTTAAGGAATATTCTATTAGTTTTGAAGAAAAATTGGAGAAGGAAATGGAAAATAAGGTCAATGATAAGAGATTAATTGAGATTTCTGATAAATGTAGTGCAACACATGGCAAGTTACAAGGTAACTTGAAGGAAGTACAAAAATTCTTTGAAGAAGCTAAAGTATTGTTTCAATTTTTCATGAAATGGCCTACTTCTATAAGGAGCATAAAAGATCAAATGAACTCAATTGATTCATAAATTGCTTAGGCCTCCAGTGCATATGACTTGGTAAATGATGTAGATGGTGCAACAAGAGAAGCAATTGAAAATCTACATGGTCAATTCTTCCTACTACAAGAACAAAAAGAGAAGCTCATAATCTATTACAATCAGCTCAGAGATCTAGTAAGTGCAAGGCTTACTTATTTGATTGGAGTTTTAGCTAGTGTAAAGAAGGTGACACAAAAGGATCTGGTGACTAGTTCTCTAAAAGAAGGAGAAGACCTCCATGTACAGTATGAAAGTCAGAATTCTTTAATTTCCTTTGCTAAGAAGGATTGGGAGGTAGCTAAGAGAGACTGGGAGACACTCCTTGGCAAACTAAAGGTGTCTTGCAAGGGTATTTTACCCTCTGCTAGCTGAAGGTGTCCATTTATATTTTGTATATGAAATTTTATGATTTCAATGTATATATACGGGTGTAGTCGATGGTGTTGTGAAACATTTTTGGTCATTTTTTAGTAAATAACATTGTTAGGGGGAGCCACTTTGATGCAAATATTTGCTAAGGGAGAGATTGTTAGAGAATTATGTTGAGTTTGGGAGAGAAGAAAAAAGGGGGAGATACTCATGTATTTATATCAGTTACGGAGAGTGATACAGTGCACCCTTTTCCCTTGATGTCAAAGGGGGGAATGTTTTGGGGGAGTAGTTGTGAGAGTGTGTTTCCATCAATATGACAAAGGGGGAGATTATTAAAAAAATGAGCATGATGGTTTATGGTGTTTTCATTGATGTCAACCATTGTATAAATGTAGAAGTGTTGGTTCGGAGAAGACCAAATGTTGTAGAAAATTCTAAGTCTCAGAGTGCAATTTTAGTGTTATAATGAACTAGTTTTGTGGTTCACATTGATCCGCTATGCAATATCTTGTCATACAGTTTTGAGGTGTTGATGATGTTTATTGAAGGTATTCAGATCTAAAGTTTCAAGATTGTATGTCTTCATTAGTTGAAGATAATGTTGACAGAGTATCAACTTTGTAATGGCAGTGTTATTGGTATAAAGTGCATATTGTAATGCTCCACATTCCACCAAAGATAAATATTTTTCTATGTGGTTTTGAGGAAGTGTTTATAGATGTCATAAGAATGCATACTCCAAGTGGAAAGTGTTTTGGTGGTTCGTGTGTCAAGTTGTGAATCAACAGTTGGTTCATTAAGTTGTTACTTCACTAGTTTTTCTATGTGGTATCGACCTAAGGGTTTTGGGGTCGTGTAGAGTTGAGGGAATTTTAATTCCTCACTTGTCACATACTCCCATCATTTAGGAGAATGAGACAAGCCACCTCTTTTCCTCCTTTCCAAGGTACTTGAAAGTACCTCCACTTGGCTTCTACCTCATCTCCATGTCATCATTCTCCATCTCCCTAAGATGACACATGTCATCCTCTCATGAATTGAGACTCCTGAAGGAATCTCAACCCTTGATTCTAAATCCGTAATTCTAATCCTATCCCTCCATTCCTTTTACCCTCTATATGATAAAGGAAAACACGTATTCATTTTATCATCACACACATTCAATTCTCAAGATCTCAAGCATACTAGCTCTCACAATCTCCATAGCCATTGCATCCAAAAATCCATTTAGAATTAACATTTTATGGAATTTTAGGATCAAAATCATGTATTTATAAGGTGTTATGTTGTCAAAATCTCAAGAGGAGCACACAATCAAGCATATCAAGGGCTGGAAATGTCATCAAACTCAATCAGGTATAAATTATTGTTATTTTCAATTTTCTTGTTTGAGTTTTATCTTTTTCCCAAGTTGAGTGTTGTCTTTGGTTTTCTCGTTTTCTTGATTTTATTTCTTGATTTTAGATAGAGTAAAACACTACACACAGTTTCTTTTTGATACCATTAAATATTTTATTTATAGAGGCTTTCAACTATATGAAACACCAAAAAGTGTTTTCCAAATTTGCTTTTTTATTTACCCTTAAAATTCTTGCAGAAAATGAAATAAAACATAGTTTGTTGCTTCCAAAAGTGCCATTATTTTTTTTTGTACCATACCCAATGTATTTCTGTTGTATATTCCTTTGAAAAATAAATAAAATCAATAACAAAGTCATGCTCATTCACCCCAAATTCGAAATTGAAGAGTCATTTTTTTCCCAAAAATCACTAGGTTTTTTTCTCCATTCTAGGAACCAAATTTGCAAAAATAAGACAATAATGGAATTCCAAGAGTCACTTGTCTTATGAAAACTTCCCTTGGCATCCAAATTGAGAAAATAAATTTTAATTAGTTTTCCTTCAAAATCCCCTTTCACCATGGTAAATGGACCATTTCAACCCCTAGAACCTTGAAATTATGCAATATACCACATTAAACATCTTGCTTACCCATGATGTATGAAATGGGTAAACTTATATAGCAAACAAATATGTATATTCTCACAACACTTCATAATATTCTCTTGAAGCGTAAACATAATGTAAAAATTGGATATGAAAGGAAAATATCTTGTTGATGCAAGATTGCTTGTGATCCCAGATGCTCCTGCATTAGACACACCTAGTAAGAAGTTTAGGATCATGGCTCACAAAATGGATTTGAATGGTTGAACCACCCTTTGAAATAGTAAACTATTTGCAAAAGACTCCAATGCTTTCATAGGTACCATGAAAGTTTTATTTCTTCTCCTTTTCCAACACATACCTAGAACTCTTCCGATCTTCCTTTGAAAAATGTGTTTACAAATCCCTCTTTCACTTGTGGAATCTTGTCCACCATATATGAAACTCCTCTACTAAAAGGTATAATTTGAAAACTAAGAGCTCCAAAATTGGGGTGTTGATCTTTGCAACCACTAAAAAAATCCTTCAAATTTTCAAATAAATTGAACACTTACAAGAAATGGAATGAACCCACGATGATATTTATTTAATTCCATTAAACTTCTAAAAATGTGCACAAAAACTTGTGACATACCACTTTTTGAAAAATAATTTGAACCTACAAATGAAATTATTTTCTTCTAAAAATTTGTATAGTGAAAGATCCCATATTCATCCATGAGAATACATGCCCACAATGTGTTTTCTACTAGCAACACTTTTCTAAATTTCAAACCAAAATATCTAGAAAGCCCATTTATGGGCATTGGATTTGCTCTACCCTTCTCTGGCAACTTTTCAACTTTCACCTCATTTGGCCAATTTCTTTCTTCTACAGTTGGGCATTCGAATCACCCTCTCCATCTATTTATTTTTTCAAATTTACCTCCTCTTTCTCACTTTCTTTTTATTTTTGCTTCCGTATATCTATTATTATGCATTCCTTTGTTGTTACTATGTTGATTTTTAACAACCCAAATAAATGGATAACTCTTACCATATTCCTTCTCCCACACTACCTCTATTTTCCACACTTCTTCATATTTTTTGCTTCCCCTCAACTCTTAGCACTTTCATACTTTATCCTTCTACCCTCTTCAATTAACATATACTTCACAATTGTAAGATTTAAGAAAATCAAAATTTACCACTTCTTCATCTACTACTATAATTTTTCCTCCTACACACTCAGTTGTAGTTTTGTAGATCATCTTAACCACCTATTTCCATCATTATCTTCATGTCCTCCAAAGGAATCACTACTACTGCAACTTTACTTTTCCTTGCTTCCACAACATTTACTTCTATTATAACATCAGAGTTCTTTTTATTATCATTTCCTTCATCTTCTTATCACTTTCCTCTAACATTTTCCTTTCAAATGGCTATCTATCATTCTCATCTCTTCTTTTAATAATATATATTCTTCTTCACCAAGTTCTTCATCAAATAAGGGACCTTCAAATATCTCCATTTATGCTCCTCTTGTGTCGCTTGAATCTTCTTCACATTCACTCCAATATTTACCTCCTTTAGGATAGCAATCTATCCTCTCTATATGTCATTCAACATCATCCTTTTTGTTCTCTATCAAGCCACCTTCACATAATTTTTTCTCATACCTTTTTTCATCTACTTCAACTTCCTTATTTTTTCCTAGCTTCTAAGGCATCCAATCTAGCTTGGATGCTTGCTACCTCTCCATAAACAAATTCTATAAACCTTCTTCCTTGCGACTCTATGTATGAAATCTTCATTGGCTTCTTCATGATAGTCCTTGTCCTCTTCCTTGAAGACATCTTGCTCACACTCTCAATTTGTAACTTATGTAACACAATTTATAGAGCCAATGCTCTCTACAATTATAGGTACTCTCTACAATAAAATTTCACACTTACACACTATCCTCTATCCAGAAAAGACTTTGGAAGATGCTCCTCTCAACCCCCTCTACCCACTCTCTCTCAATGGAAGAAGTTTATGCGCCTTCTACCTAGCTTTATCTCCATTGGAGGATAGCCAAGCACTTCACACACACTCAACTCTACAGTTGCAAAAATTCTTATCACAATGCCTTCCTCTCTACACATCTCTCAATGAGTAACCTGCTCTAATACCATTTGATTTAGGCAAGATTAGGGGGTCTTATCAAACTACCCAATCTTGCAACCTTAACATCTCATCTAGCCCACATTCTTGCACACATATCAAAGACAACATATATTTTACAAAAAAACTGAAACACATATTTATTATCACTTTCATATGTATATCCATATAAAAAATTACTCAAGAACAATTACCTATAGTGAGGATTTCAACAAGAAATAAAATTCAAAAAATTTCAAGGGTTTCTAGGCACTTCATGCCTTCAAATTTCTTGGCTTCACTCCTCTTTGTAAATATGTTTTTTTCCCTTCATCTGATAGCTCTCATGGCCACCTTGAACACATAAAACATACCTGCAATTTTCTTCTTCGCTTCTTCTATTCCTCTCCTCTTAGAAAGCTAATTTTCTACACTTTCCTTCATGCAATCATGTAGAGCAACCTATAAATTATTTCCTCAAATTT
Source organism: Sequoiadendron giganteum (assembly GCA_007115665.2). Classification (NCBI taxonomy): domain Eukaryota; kingdom Viridiplantae; phylum Streptophyta; class Pinopsida; order Cupressales; family Cupressaceae; genus Sequoiadendron; species Sequoiadendron giganteum. The sequence continues at coordinate 86,756,933 of CM021103.1, read as the reverse complement.
TTTGTTATTGATTGTTGCATTTTGAAACCATTAAATACTTTATTTATAGAGGCTTTTAACTATATGAAACACCAAAAAGTGGTTTCCAATTCTACTCTTTATTAACCCTTAAAATTCTTACAAAAAATGAAATAGAGCATAGTTTGTTGCTTCCAAAAGTGTCATTAATTTTTTTTTGTACCATATCCAGTGTCTTTCTATAGTATATGCCTTTGAAAAATGAATGAAATCAATAACCAAGTTGTGCTCATTCATCCCAAAATAAAAATTGAAGAGTCATTAAATTATTTTCCAAAAATCATTAGATTTTTTTCTCCATTCTAGAAACCAAAATTGAAAAATAAGACAAGAATGGAATGCCAAGAGTCAATTACATATTATGCACACTTTCCTAGGTGTCCAAATTGAGAAAAATAATTTTAATTAATTTTTCTTCAAAATCCCCTTCCACCAAGGTAATCCCACAACAATGAGTCCCACTTTTTAGCCAAGATGGACATTTATATCAACATTTATAATTGAATCTTCACCTTCTAAGACATATAGTAGCTAAACCGTTAAGAATTTGAGGATGATGCAAACTAGTGATTTGTGGAAATTTATTTGTAGATTCTAAATATATATTTTAATTTTTTCTAAAATAAATCATGAATACTTCAATATCTCCTTTAATAACTAGTTTTAAATAGTAAATGATATTCTCATAAAGTAGCGTTTATGTCGTCCAACATAACCTTTTTTCTAGAAAGGATAAAATTTTAACTTTTAAAATATAGATTCTTAACATCAATATCTAGTGCATGGATACTTTTGCATATTTTTGTTACATATTTTTAATTGATTTTTGAAGTCACTATAACTATAATTTGGATGTAGGTGTACGTCATCCAACATAACTTTTGTATATATTGAAATTCAATTTTTTTCGGTGAAACAAAGACATCAATATCTAGTGCAAAGTTATTTTTTGAATTTTTTTACAGTGGTTTACTATTTTTCCACCTCTATAGAATGAAGAACTTGATGTTTGGTGAAAAACCTATGTTGAGTAAAATTAAAAATTAAACATGATACAATGTAAACATATCAAACCTATACTTGTTGGAAATCTCATTTTGAGGACTACGATCTTGCAAAATATCTTGTCAAGTTAAGTGCATCTGGAGATCCAACTCGGGGTTTGAACTAGATTTTTTTAGAAAATTTTGATGCAAAAGCCAAAACTGCCATACTTAACGACTTCGTTCGAAGGTTATACCTTCGCTCAAAGGCCTCTTCGAGTGAAGATCATTACGTAAAAACATCATTTTATGTTGTATACCTTCGCTTGAAGGTGTTTAATTGCATACCTTTGCTCGAAAGTCCTTTGAATAAATATTTTTCTTCGCTTGATGGTGCTCTCTAAAACCTTCCCTCCTTCCTCAAAAAAATTCATTATCCCAAAAGTGGGAGTATTGTGAGATTACCCACCATGGTAAATGGACCATTTCAACCCCTAGAACCTTGAAATTGTACAATATATCACATTAAACACCCTCCTTACCCCTAATGTATGAAAATTCCTCACAAATAATTATTTATATTCTTACAAAACTTCATAATATGCTCTTGAAGCTTAAACCTAATGTAAAAAATTGAACATGAAAGGATTTTTTTTTTTATGCAAGATTGCTTGTGAGCCTGGATGCTCCTGCATCACCATCACCAACCTAGACCAATAGAGTGATAGAACTCATGGTAGGAAGAGACAAGTTGTTGTGTGTTTCTATCAAGACTTTCAAATCATCATACTTATATCAATACAATTGGTTGGAATAGAGAATTAATTCTATGATAAAATTATCTCTATTGGTAGTTTCAATAATAACCCCATTGATGGTTCCATTATCTAACTAAGAAAGTATGTACATGAGGCCATCCTTTATGCTAACAAGAATGTTAATAAAAGAGAATGATATGATGGGATTAAGAATTTTATGCACTTGAGATGATCAAAGGTGAGCATCTACCATACCCACCATATTTACCAAGGAAGAATGAGGCTTAACAATAGGAGTATAATTAAGGCTAATGAATTTATAAAATATTTAGGGAAGGGTTCTATATAGACATACCAAACCAAAGTGTTGACATTTAATATTTAAGATACTCTATATCAGGATGTTAAAGTGAGGACCCAATGCAATATGAAATTACAAGGGCATGTTATTTTTGACACTATAAATTCATAAGAAAAAATGCTTTCAACATACTCAACAAAAGACATTATACTTGACAAATACTAAATTGACAAATCAAGAGATGAAAAATAAACCAATATAATATTTACACATAAACATGCTAACTTTCAATTTATTTAAAAAATATAATAAAACCTCACATTATTCAACCAATAAAAAATATTTTGATATTTTAAAAAATATATATTCATAGAAAAAAACTAAATAACTAATTAATTGATTTAATAAAGAGTGATTAAAAAAATATAATACCCTAACACACTAATTTAAAAAATATCTTTTAAGGATTAAGTGATATGTAGCTTTATTATAGCTACACTATCACCTTAAATTATAAATTTATCAAAAAAAAAAATAGTTATATGGTTTTTAAGTTTAATTAAATTAATTAAATTATATATTTAATTAATTAATTAAAATTGATAATTGAAGTAAATATAGTTTTTTACTATTAAATGTTAATATAAAAAGTAAATAAGAAAATATAGGTATTTAATTTTATCATTGAAGAATGATTATTGCTAGTGAAATTTTTTAAATCTATTATATTTTTATTCTAAAATTTGATTCTTTTATTAGTATAATGTATCAAAAAATTTGTTAATTGTGTACATTATTTGGAGCTAAGTCTATTAGTTTAGGTTAGGTTCATGACTATAAAATTCTCCTCTTTGTCTAAAGATTTCATCCTATGCAATGCACTTTTATTCTTTTGCTTGTTTGATTTTCTTTTATCTATTTTCTTTTTTACTTACCTAAAAACTAATGGTAATTAAAAATACTTTTGAAGTGTTGTCATTGTGTTGCAAAGAGATATGTTCTCTTAAGTCAACCCCTATAAATATATGTAAAAGATCAAATACAAGTAAACATCTTGGAATGTTTTATGCAAATTTGTTACACTTTTTTCATACACCAAAACCATATGTTTTGCTATTAATTGCTCCTTGAATGCTTAAGTTGAGAAAGGATACTTGAGAAATGAGAGATGTAAAATGAATGCTAATAATTACATTTAAACATTTGTACATAGTACCAATTCACATGAAACATGTATCTAATCAACTTAGGGCTAGAAAATTAAAGGGTGATGGTTATAATTAGAATTAGAATTTTTGAAAAGGTAGAGATCAAGTTAATAACTAGATCAACCTAATAATTATAAAAGTGATACTCGGTAGGTAAATAGTCACATCCATATAAATAATAATTGAATTGGAACATGTTTATAAGACAATATAATAAAATATTTGATGTGGATGAATATATCAACTCATATGAATATAAAAAAAAAGACCATGACTAAATATATAAAAATACACATATATAAAAATAGATAAAAACTTAAAAAATGAACCCAACTTACATAAGATTACATCACCCATCATTATATATATAAAAAAATATCAAAATCAATATTAAATTAAACAAAAATAATATAAATACTCAAATCTCGCCATGCCCATAAAAAAAAATCAATCATAGAAGTTGATATTGATGTAGTCTAGCAAAGGAGCAGTTTCTTATGGTACACACAACTCGAAAGCTTTTAAGGATGCCAAGAAATAAAGGTACACGTGTTGAACGTTAAGTGGGCATGGAAGTCAATTACATTTATCATGCTTTAAATATTCAAAAATAATGATTGCACCTCTTTTTCCTTGTTACGTAGAATGTACATCACTAGCTAATCATTTGCAAAATACTTTCCTTAATATTTTGACTCATAATCTAGTCTAACCTAACCTTCCCTTCTCCAATGCCCCACAACTTATCTTTTTTTTATTGGAAATTGTTATTTATATTAAAAAAAACAATCTTTTGTGATAAGAATTTAAAGAAGATATCTTGCTTGAAGATGATGTGTAGAATGTCCATATTCTCTTTAGTAAAAAATCTACCATGAATAGTCCAAAAACAGCTCAAAAGTTGCTTAATAATTGTCTTTTGGGATTTCATTCACTATAGACTAAGCAAGCTTTAAAAACTCACTCTTTTTTAACATTGTTCTTATGACAAACATCTTAAGAGTTGTTTCTAATAACGAAAAGTAACATTCTCTTTAAAGATATTGTTCTTTTATATAACTTGAGTATTGTTATTTTACTCTTTATAATTTAGTAAATAAAATTGTTCAATATTAAAAGGTATATCTACTTTGTATTCTTTTTATTGACTGAACATGTTATATTGATGCGTTTTTATTTGTAAATATTAAAATATATATCTGTCTTGTATTTTTTTATTGATTGAACATGTTATAATGAATGCATTATCTTTCATATATTATAGTGGTGGATATACCATTCTAATTCATATAATGTATATGAATGCATTCAATATAGCACATTCAATCAATAAAAATAATACAAGATAGATATACCTTTTAATAGTGTACAATTTTGTTTACAAAGTTATTAAAAGTAGAATAACAATACATAACCAAATAGTGGTTTGAATCAAAAATTTATGTTTAGATTGATGAAAAATTTAAAACAAAATTATTGATTCTAGTTTAGGATCAATAATTAACAAAAATAAATTATATGATCATTATTTAATAATATATGTAATGTAGTGCACATTATGTTGGAAAAAGGTGTGGTGTACATCTTGTATACTTTTTATGATATAAAATTAATATTTATTTATGATGCACTTAGATAATCCAAAGATGTGTACATCACATGAGTTAGGCCTTCATGGGACCACAAAATGTTTTATGTAACATTGAGATAAATATTTAATATTGAGAAAACCTAGTACCCAAAAGTAAATAAGAGAGACATGGTTTTGTAAGCTCATGGTATTAGATACATGGTTTATGTAATACCACTTGGTGGTTTTGTACAAGCTTCTTTCTATTAAAGCAAACACACATGTAGTTATTGATGTTGATTATCATAAACATTGGATTGTTGGTTAAGGTTGATTGAGCACTCTTGTAAATGCATATGTCAATCATGACATGGGATGTGTGGTTGCATTGTTACCCATTATATCTAGACACACAAAGGATGCATTAAAGGAGCTTGATGTTTCAAAGTAAATCATGGAGGTTATATAAGTGTATTGTAATGTTTCATTGCTAAATAATACATTGAGTGTAGATGCTTTTGGAGGCTACATTTTTTCCTCGTATATCTTATGTTATCTTGATGGTACGATTGTATATTATTTTATATAGTAGATTATGAACTTATTTACATGGGTGAGTGCAAGATCATGATGGAAAAAACAGTGGCGATGTAAAAAAAAAACATGATTTGAGTTAGGCAAAATCGCGGAAATCAACTTTGACTTTTTACTTGGGTTTGTAAAAAGTATAATTACTATGGTAAACACCAAAGCAAAACTGATATTCATTAATAACAGATATTTGCTTTAAAAAAATAGATACCCGCTTTTAAAAAAATGGATATCTGTTATAAAAATATATTCGATATCAAATATAAATAATGGATATTCATTCTTCCACATAATGAATATCCGTTATTGTGGCTAAAACTTATATCCATTATTATATTATAATTATTATACGTCGGTTGTCATCATCTCCCTACTATAAACTTATTTACATGGGTGAGTGCAAGATCATGATGGGCAAATTAGTGGCGATGTAAAAAACACGATTTGAGTTAAGCAAAATCATGGAAATCAACTTTGACTTTTTACTTGGGTTGATAAAAAGTATAATCGCTATGGTAAACACTAAAGAAAACCCAATATCCGTTATTGTGGCTAAAACAAATATCCATTATTTGTATTATAATTATTATATGTCGGTTGTCATCATCTCATGTCATACACGTGGGACCTCCTCTCACAATACTAAGCACGATTTGTCTTTTCTAATGTAATAATATATTATTATATATTATTATGCATTATATAATAATATTATTATATATTATATATTATATAATAATAATAATCTATATTTAAATATATTATTATTATATTATATATATTAATTATTAATATTATTAATATAATAATATAATAATAACATAATATTAATATTAACGTCCCCCCTGCTTGGTGTATATCAAATATTTAAAAAAAATGCCCTTTGAAATGATTATCTTGTTGAAAGAATAAGGAGTTTGTCATTGATGCATTTGTTGGCAACATGAGCATGTAGGATGAGCACAAGTTGTATAGTTATGCATTGTAGTGTTGTCATTGATGTCAACATTGTATCTAGATATGAAGACCATTGTGTAGATAAGTTTGAACATCTTGAGCATGTTTTGAGATAGTAATCTAGTGGGAATTTACAAGAATTTTTGATCTGGTGAAGATAGATGAAGGGAAAATTGACTAAGTATCAATACAGGTGATTCTATCTACATAACATCCAGTTTTTGCTCTACGCTTCTAATATAATTATGTTGGATGTTAGAGGAACCTAAATCCAAAATTTCATCTTTTTTTGGCTCTTGGTGTTGAAGTTATGAGTGATAACTATGTATCGGCTTGGCAGTACTAGACGTTTTCCAGTTCAGTGTATATATTTTGGTGAGTCTGCACTTCTTCGCAGATTGGAATTTGGCTTTGTGGTTTTTTCGAGTTGTTAATAGGTGTCAATAGAGTGTGTATTCTAGATGGAATAGATTTTGGAGGTTCATGTGTCTGAATGTGGGTATATAGTTGGGAAATTTTGTTATTAGGTCATTATCGGTGCTGACCTAATGAGTTTTGTGTGTTGTGGAGTTTGAATATATTGTGATCCATTATGTGAGTGTTATTTTGGGTCCATGCCGACCTATTTTAAATTTTTATGAGTTTTGAATCTTGGTGTGAAGCGTGTATGTATGGATTTGAGCTAAAAAGTTACATTTTGTATATTACATCTAATTAGGCTGACCTAATTGTTGGTGTAGGTGAAGTGGATATATAAGAAGGATCTTTTTTGATGTTTTGGGAGTAGTGTCAAGTGATAAGAGTTTATGGATGTGAATTGTATGAATATAGAGTGAGTGCATAATAGAGCAGAGTATTAATTTAGATCAATATAAAGTGTGTAAAGTCGATATTTTGAGCTTCAATGGAACTGTATTTCATGCATATGTTAGATGCAATTGTAACAGTTTAAACTTGGTTGTGTGTCATAATCTCTTCTATCTATTTCTTCTTTCAGTGCGCATTGATTCCACTTAGACAATGAGCCCACTTGCAGTGAGCACTTTTGTAATATACTATAACCGATTATAATACATTGTGAGCTAATCCTCATTGTGGTTTTTCCATGTAAAAAAAATTGGTGTTCATGTGTTATGTGATGTTGTTGGTTATTTTCATGCTTTCATTCATTACTACAAGTTGAATATTCTATGAGGATTAAATGCTTAAATGTTTAAGTGGTTTAAAAGAATACCGATTCACCCCCCTCTCAGTATTTCAGGTGTTCAAAATATTTGTTTCGAAGAACTATATATAAAAAAAGTATCATTTTATGCATTGTGATAGTCGAAATTCACTCTAATACATGCAAGAAGAGTGGAAAAAATGGATATCCATCCAAATGTGGTATTCATTTTTTGCATTTTCATAAAAAAATATCAATTTTCCTTCAAATTTCAGCATTATAAAGCGAGGTAACTCATTTTATTTGTGTTTTTTTATCATTTTAATTGTTTTCTCTAATTTTTTTACATATGTATTAGGTTTTTTATGGATTTTAGTAATTAGTTTAAAATTATGATAATTTTTTTTTAAAAAGTAAACAAGGTTTAAATGGCAAAAGAAATTGATAGAGAAAACTCTCCACCAAACCCTCTACCAAATCCTCCTTCAATTCAAGATTTAATTAAGATAAATGTGAGTGAATTGAAAAACATTGTTGATAGATACCATCACCATCCTCATTTGTATTCAATAACACCTAATATATAGGCCATAATAAGTCATGTCCAAGACATCACAAGGCAACATACTTCGTTTCAACATGAGAGAAATGAAGATGTTGCAATATGGTAACGGTTTGAGCTATGATGAGGTTAAAAAACTAGAAATATCTAAAGCTGAACTAGCCCAATATTTTGTGAATCCAAAAACTGGACAGCCTGTTGCTTTGCATAAACCCAAATTTTCCATAAAATGGTGCACACATGAGGGCATAACAAGAAAAATTTTGGACAATTGGTGGATTGTGTTTGATCAACCACTCGACAACAATCTTGATATTCCTCTTTATTTTCTCTACAAATTATATGCAAAGTTTGTTTTAGGAAAACATGTGCACTATTTTGATTTTACACATTTTCAAGGAGTAGGTATAGGAATGCCCCAAGATAGACCTGGGGAAATACGTCAGATGCAAGGTTCATATGTTTCCTCTCCTCGTATTTATCTCTCACCTTGAGTAGCCCATCCAAACATTGTTGCAAATGCAATAATGCATAGTCTCTTAGCCATACACTCTTTGACTGGCCATTTGATTACACAGTCTTCACAATTTGCCTAGATACCTGATAGCGATACTCTTGGTGGTTTAGTTGATGTCGATGGAGCATCGATATCTAGACATATTTGTATGCCTCATTGTTGTAGTATGCATAATCATATGTGTGTAGGTCCTTTGGGAGATACTACTAAGCCTCCCCTATACACAATTGAGTATGAGGTGCATGATGTGACACTTAGAGGAGATGAGGTAGGAGAACATACTACATATGTGGAGACATGTGAGGGAAGAAAAAATGGAGAGCTATCCATGGTTGGAGATGAGGAGCAACAACAACAATCTTATGTATAGGTAAAACTTAAAATTATTTCATAGTGCATTTCATTTAAAATTATTATAACAAATAGTACATTACTAATGTATATTTAAGTGGGAATGAATAGTTGATGATCGAGGATCAGATTACAGATGTACATCATGGTACTCTTTCACTCATTGAATTTGGCCTAGACATGGTATAATTTTTTGTACATGTGTACAACTTTTTTATTGTATGCATGTCATTTAAATTGTGATTAATTAAATACATACTAATTTATATCTTGATCTTATTTTACTTTTGTAGTGTACTCTATATGTGAGTGATGTGACACCTTTTATTGTGTCATATACTAAACACCTCATTTTCCTCAAAGACCATCATTTGTAGAACGAGTCACAGTCAAGGTAATTAAACTAAAATTTAATTGAATTAATATTTTAGTTAGAACTTATACAACTTATTGTAGTGATTTACATGTCAATTTCAAATATATTATGGTTATATGTAAATATATTTGTAGTCTTACATTCTTGCCATGTTTAATGTACAAGAAGTCAATGTTACTGTATCTGTGACGAGTTCTTCTTAAACAATCTCAGTTGCATCATCGATTCAGGTATATTATTATTTTTATATCTAGTAGATATATAAGTTTCTAGCTACATATATGTACATATATGTTTATTTTTTATTAAGGTACAATAGGTTTTAAGGGGACCCAAAACCCTTATACAAAATGCAAAAATAAAGATAAACAAAGAATCACATCTACAACTAAACAAATTTTAGAGGGACTTGAAACCTAGAAGTTCATAACAGTCTTAAATAGAAAACAAGAGACCCAACAACAAACCAACAACAAAACAGCCACAAAAAAATAGCAAAACAGCTAGGAAAAAACAATAAATTTACTGTAACTCTTTGAGGGTATTATTTCAAATCATGTTGATAGAAGCTCGTATGAAGATCAACCAGGCTAAGCAGATCATTCCTCTCTTCTTGGAAAGTCTTCTTATTTCCCCTAGTGTGCGTGCTTGATCCTTTCTGCTCTGATCTACTCAATTTTCCTTTGGTCTTGTAATCCTTCTTTGTCTTCTTAGCAAAAATTGATGCATCAACCAATTGGTCTTCCCTAAGCTCACTGCTACAAACAAAACATGAAAGCATCAATCTTCTTGCTATTGAGCACAACTTCAAACCTACAACAAAATGTCTTCTTGGTCTCCTTCAACCTTCTTTCCATTGAATCTCTTAAGCTCCCTTCACATGGACTTCACTAGCTCCCCAAAACATGGGCTTCTATGCAAATAGAAATCTGCAACAATGGAGTCTTTAAATCCTCTTTTCAATCTAGCAGTATCTCCCTATCTCACCTAAAAAAACTCTCAAATTCATCTCCCAAACGACAAGGCATCATAATATAGAATTTTTATAGTGAGAAATCCACTATGGTTTTCCAAAACCACAAGAAAAATACCTCCTTAGAAAATCCTTGCCCCATTTGGAGAAATAATTATAAACATAATAAAATTACTCAATGCTCACATGGCCTTCACATGGGAAGCTAAACCATGGCCAATCAAATTTGGTTAATTATGACACCTTCTTTGATTCTCAACGGTTCCGACAGCTCCAAATATAGGCATGCAAAGCTTGTGGCACAAACATGCAAATGCATGCAAAGAATGCAACTAAACATGCAAGTACATGCACCTCAAATGGTCCCCACCAAGAATAGGATGCACAATGTAGGGGTATTTTCCCAAATTTTCCTTAGAAAATATTCATAAATGCATAATTCCCACCAAAATTACAATTACAATTTCACCACAAGGGAAATTATAAAGTTGCAAATCGAAATATATATTCTCCTAACCACCAAGCCCTTATTGAAAATAAACTAAAATAAAATAGAAATACTTTTGGTGATGCAATATTATTATTACCCCTAGATGCTCCTGCATCAAACACCTGTGGTAGGAAAAAAATTGTTAATATGGATTCACAAAATGGAGTTGAGTGATAGTACCACCCTTTCGGATTACAAGCAATCCTCAACAAACCCCATCACTAAATTTGGTACCTACAATTGAGTCTTCTTTCTCCTCTTCCAACACTTAGTTGGAACAAGCAACCTCCTCCTCTGAAAACTTTTTACTCCATTCTTCTCTCCTCTCATGGACTTGTATCAACCATTTATCATCCTCCTCCTACTACCATACATTCTCCTTTCTCCTCTTGTGGGATTCAACCCACCAAAAACCGACCACCTCCACCAAGTTCCTCTTGTACCATCATCTACAACCTCTGCATGTAAATATGTGTTATCCAAACAATAATCAAAATCTTATACATTCTTATACAAATATGTAATTACTACTCCATGGAAATTAAATTTTTCGATCTGCATGCTCTCTTCTTGTTTGACATCCTCTTCTAATCTCACCAAAGAAGGTATAGACTCATCATAACTAAATTCAAAATTAAAATTTACCTCATTCTAGTTCATTGTCCCAACATATTTTTCCTCATTCTTTGCTGCAACATCCATCTTCTCACCTCCAATGACAAGTTTTACAAAATCCTCTTCATGTTTTTCCATCAATTCTCCTTCCAACAACTTGTTGATTCTTTCCATCTCTTCTTTGAATAATAAATAATCATCTTCACCAATTTGTTCATCAAATATAGGACCATCCATGTTCACAATTTTTTATTGCATACATTCTTTGTCTGCTTCACATAATGCACTCCATTCACATGCTATCATTGCAACTTGTGTCTCATTATCTTCCACAATTTTGTGGGCTTCCCCCACATATTCTTCTTCATATTCAACCGATACGAAAGGGCTGCAACACTCTTTCTTTTTGATCTTCTCTTCACTATCCTCTTTCAAGAGAACGTTCTTCTTCCCATGTCTCTATGTTTGTATTCCCACTTCCTCCTTAACCATCTTTTCTAATACATCTACTTCAGCCTGAAGATTTTCAAATTCTTCATGGTACTTTCTATTTTCCACTTCTTCCCAATATTGTTACTAGAAAAAAATTCTTATGGGCCTCCTCATGACCCATACCATCCTCTCTAGTATAGACTTCCTCATGTTTGGTGATTTGTCTAAATGCAAATCACACAAACACACTACCACAAGTCTTGGTGCAAACCTCCTCACATTGGTGCTTCTACCTACACACTTAGGAATCTCGCTCTGATACCACTGATGTAGTAAGAAAAACTCTTGACCTCTCAAGAGCACACACACATGGTCTGATACCACTGATGAAGTAAGAAACCAGCCGTCATTCACATACTCACAAAAATCTGAAAATTCAACTTAGAAATGGTTTGAAATAACATAAAAATCTGCAAGAAGTGTTCTTTGTTCATTCAAAATCTCTTTCAATTACATAACAAGAAAGCAGTTTTGAAAATACATTATTTTGTAGCCATATGGGCTGATGAAAAACATTACAAATCTGATAGGAGACTGAAATATAACAAAAAAAATCAAATACAAAATGGTTTCACTCAATCTCTCTTCTTTCACTTGATTCTAGCTCTTTCAACCTGCATACATCATTAGAAATCACTGCTACAAACAAACCATAAAAATGTCAATCTTCTTGTTGTTGTAGCACACCTCCAAAACTATAAAAAAAAAATTATTCTTGTTCTCCTTCAACCTTCTTTCTACTAAAAATCTCAATCTCCCTTCACATGGGATTCACTAGCTCTCTAAAACATGAGCTTCTATTTAAATATAAATCTGCAACAATGGAGTCTTTAAATCCTCTCTTCAATCTAGCAGCATCTCCCCATCTCACTTACAAAAACTACCCAAATGACAAGGCATCATAATACAAAAGTTTTAGAATGAGAAAACCACAAGAAAAATACCTCCTTAGAAATCACATGCCCCATTTGGAGAAATAATCATACAAATAATAAAATTACTCAATGCTCACATGGCCTTCACATGTGCATCTAAACCATGGCCAATCAAATTTGGTTAATTATGACACCTTCTTTGATTCTCAATGGCTCTGATGGCTCCAAATACAAACATGCAACAACATGCAATGCTTGTGTCACAAAGATGCAAGTACATGCACCCCAAATGGTCCCCATCAAGAATAGGATGCCCAAGAGGGGTATTTTCCTAAATTTTCCTAAGAAAATATTCATAAATGCATAATTCCCACCAAAATTACAATTACAATTTCACCACAAGGGAAATTACAAAGTTTCAAATCAAAATATTTATTCTCCTAACCCCTAAGCCCTTGTTGAAAATAAACAAAAATAAAATAGCAATATTTTTGGTGATGCAAGATTGTTATTACCCCTAGATGCTCCTGCATCAAATTCAGTCATAATAGATTCCAATGCCAACTGAATCTTGTTATCATCATCCTTTGAACACATTTATAGAGGCCTTCGCTTCCCCTTTGGCATCAATTTTATTCTGCAAAGATCTTAGCTTAACATTTATCTGATTCAATTCTAGGAAGAACTATTTAACTAGGCAAAACTGGCCCACTACCCCATCCTTAGCTAGCTCTAAAATAGTATAAATTTCTTCTTTGTTAGTGTTTAGCTACGGGAAATCCCTAGACAAGTCCTAAGGAGTATGATCAACATTATCACTTTCAGGGGTAAGAAATGGGACTTTTACCACTACTGCCTGCTTGCATATTAGCCTTATCATCCACAATACCTTTACATTTTTCACCCTTCATTCCAATTTCAATTTTTTTTTTTGTTTTTTCTTCTCAGCTAAAGAGACATGAATATCTTCATGAGGTAATTCCCTCGTGTGTGACCCACTCAACCATAAAATTTGTGTTTGATCCCCCTTCTTTTCCTTCTTACCCTTCTTCACAGTCTCATCATTAGATAAAGAGTTTGCCTTCTTACCCTTCTTCACAGTCTCATCATTAGATAAAGAATTTGCCTTCTTACCCTTCAAACTAGACTACAAACCCTCATCAGATGAAAAAAAAAATATCCTTAGGAGTACACTTCATAGGGAGCTTCTTAACCAAAATGAGAGAGGGTAGGGCTTTTATATGTTCCATAATTAATAAAATAAGTCATTCATGCAAAACAAGTTGTTTTGCATTCTTCTTATGATCCTTTAAACTAAACTCTAGAGAATAAAGTAGGTAAAAAGGAAATGAACCATACACTTATGATGGAAATGATTAAAGAGGATAAAATAAAAGCCATATATATTAGTGTACCTTACACCGAGATTGGAATATCACATGAGGACCTCTACCATCTCTGCTCAGGCAAGTTTAATAGAGAGGTGGTCAAACCCTCGCACATTGTGTTTTAGTAGTTTCTTGCCTTCCAACCCTTTCAAGAATTGTTTCACTACACCTTTAAAGGCCTTCCTTTCCCTAAAGAACTTTCTACCCTTGGTGGATAGACCAATGATTTTTTCTACAAGATCCTCCGTGATAATAAGCTCCTTGCCATTAGCCTTGAGGATTCGGTTATGCCAACCATTAACAAAGGCCCTAGTGATTTCAAGATCATGACCATGTAGCTTCTTAAGATAGGGAGTAACTCCACCATCTTCAAGGATATTCCAAAACCAAAGCTTTATTTTTGACATCCTCACAAGACAACAACTCAATTCTGCTATGATCTCCACCCATTTTAGCTCATCTACAAAATAGAGTAATGAAAATGGTCTTTCGACCCCACAAAAAACTTTTTTGATATCTCATCAAAAATCCCATAATCTATGTGAGATGAAAGTAGATAATAATTGCCATCATAGCAATTCCTAAGGTGTATCTTCCACACAACATAAGATTAAAAGACCTTTTTAGGCTCATCTTTTCAATAATAAAACCCTAGATTCCATTACAAGTCTAGTGCAAATTATAATTAATGAGGTTTTGAATGTGAAAGGGTATGCCAATCACCTTATCCCACCACTTAGCCAATACCAAACCAATGCCAAGGTTAGAAAAGGATTCTACAACAAGGTTACCCTCCCTATAGATATGGGAGATATGAGCCTCATCTAGAGAGTTAAGGATCAATATAGAGTCCTTAATAAAAAATTCATTGGACCAACTTGGGCAATCTATTTTTTTTAGATAATTTGAAATATTTAAAGTATCTCCTTCAATCCATAACTTTCAAAAACCCAAGGAGTAAGCCAAATTCAAACTGTTGTAGGCAACCACAACTTCAACAACGTGGTTTTTCTAGGTTCCAAAAGGGAGTGCCATTGTTGCTATAAACCTACCATGTTCATCTCTTATCACCCCCCATAACCAGCATACCCAGGATTCCCCTTGTGTGCCCTATCAAAATTAGTTTTCATCCAACCTTGCAGCAGAGGCATCCAAACAACATTATTTATGGCATTCTTCACCTTGTTGAAAGAGAGAGAGATATCATAAGAAAAACACCAATTGTGCACCACCTTCTTATCATAATCAGAAATAGGAATAGAACCACAAACATGTTTTTTTAAGTCCAGACAAGAAGTTATCCTTGATAGAGCAACAAATTCTAGTCAAGACTCTTTTAGGAATTAAGGAAGACTCTTTGAAAAACAATTGTTCCTCTCCTTCTAAACTCTTTATGTTTGTTTGTCAGTAATTATATATTAATTTTGTCAATTTTCTTTTCGTTTTATAGAGTATACCCCCATCCACGTATGTGGATACCCTACCATTTCAATATGGTAGAACTCCTGATCGTCCTAAGGGACCATAATTTGTTGAAAGTTTGTCAGCAAAAAAAAAAAGGCTTGAGGTAATGAATAATTGAATTTGGCTTTAATTGATATTTTTGAGAAATTATAGTTTAGCATAGTAACTAGATTTTACTTTGAAAGTTTTAAAGAATAGTAGATAAATTTCTATTTAGAAGTCTAAGTCATTTACAATTGAGCTAATTAATCTAATTTATGGTTCAAATTGTTATTATGCAGCCAACTTCTCATCCATCAGGTGGCATGAAGAGGCTACATTTTAATGATTTGCCACAAGTTTAGGACTTTCTTGACATGGCATAGCTATTTGAGATACACATTGTATAAAGACCTTGAGATGGCATATGCCACATTTTGTAAATATTGTTTTGAGTTCGCATATATGCCAAATTTGTATATGTACATACACAATTACTCTACACTTTTATATATAAAATAAATATTCAATATATTTTGTTTGTTGTGTACATGTTTTTTTTGTATTAGATATAGTTAAATAACGGTTAGAGATATCTGCCATCACAACTTTTAGATCATTGAGAGCAACATACAGTGGAGGACCAAAAAACTAGCTCAATGCATGAGTAGTAGATGAGTTGTTCAAAACTACATATATCTATATGATCAAAAGAAATATATTTACTGTTATGATCTGATTTGTTAGTACTGTTTATATATAGCCATATACAAAAAACTAGTCAGAGTTTTTGATCTTATGGTTCATTACGGCCTCTGCTACTGGGTTCATTTCCATCTTAGATGTATTCTCCATCAAGTGATTGCAAAGTTGGACATGACTTCCTTTGCGTCTGCTTTCACCACATCAAAACCTTGGGGGTCCACTTTTTGTTGTGCCCTTTTTCTTTCTAGATCGGCTACTTCATTTTCTGCTCTTTGGAGTCTTTCCATGGCCCTCGGGAATACCTCAGTTTCTTCACTATTTCTTGGCCATGCATGGCCACAATTCACTTCATCCCTATTTATTGTTGTAGTGCCTTCTCTGATGAGTCTCATTATTTTCACCATTGAAATATCTATGTGAAGTGATACTTGCAGAGCAACATTGAAAAAAGTGAGTCTTTTTGCTAACTCAGTTGTGTCCTCCTGTTACCTTTAAATTTATCTTAATTTCTCGCTTTCCAAATGTGCCACATGATTTCAGTAGATAAGTAGTTCCAAAACAATTTGCATTCATTTCTAATGTTTAGATCAATAAATAGGACATCTTTCCAGCTGATTTTATCATTTTTATCCCAAATTTTTAAGTTATGACGATAATCTCCAAATTTCTTGAGAATAGAAATAGTCAAATAGAATGTCTTATAGATTCAAGTGTCCTGCAGATATTGCAAATATCAACATCTAAATGATTAGTCTTAAAAGGAATTATTTTCAATAAAACAAGTTGCTTAAAACAAGCTCTCTTAGGATCCATAGAATTATGCCAGAAAAAGAGAAAATAGTATCGCAATCTTTATCAGTCCTAGATAGACCCCAATAGTTATTTACATGTTCAAAAATAGAAGTATTATAGGTAAGATCCTTGCAAATGGTTTTAGCTTTAATGCCTATAATTAATTGGTGGAATGACTAAGCACTTGATTATATGCACAAAAATAATGGTTTGTTTGATTATGTTTATAGAATTTCTTACATGTTAGAGGAGGAAGAGTAATCAAGTGAGATTTGAGAACCCTCAACTAAATATTATCTTGCTTAGATATAGGATAAGGAGTAGGAACCAATCCTTTCTGTTGTGAATAAATGCTTGATTGCTCATAAAGGAAGGCATGGATATATTAGACAATGAAGGAGGGGATGTACACAAAGAAGAAGGATGATAACCTAAACCCCTTTTAGAAAGGTGTGGCATAAGCTTCATAGGAACCTTAACTCCTTGTTCCATGCACCCTAAACCATTTTCCTTGTATCCAAGTTTATATAGTATTTTGAAACCAATCCAATAATGTGTCTCCAAATTAGATGAAGGAGAAGAAACCATATTACTAATCTTGTCTAAATGATAAGTATGATAAAAATAAAATTATAGCATTAAAATGAGAGAAAGAATCAATTCATTTGCAAGAATGAAAATCCTTGTTGATTATTGAGATTTCAAGATGATGAGGGTCAATATTAGATTTAACTATTACATGAGGGATGAAAGCTAAATATCCCCCAACATTAGAGGAAGAAGGCATGTTGTTGTTGAGTGATGGTGTTTGTGAATTTGTTGAAGTAGAAGTAGATTTGAGTTGCTTAGAAGTAGATTGTGCAAATGAGATAGAAGACTCCTTAAGGTTTAGATTTTGAGATTTTGTACTCTCCAACAAAGGAAACAAATTCAATTCCTTAGGCTTTGATGGTAAGATTTTACACTCCCTAATGAAGGAAGGTCTAAAATATAGCGAACCCTAATCATTGCTAAAATCACGGTTGTAGGTGATTTAAAACCATCAATATCATTATCATTGCAATGTAGTGGTTCCACTTTTGAAGATATAATCAAAGTATAATATATTTAGAAATAGGAGGTTGATGTTCAGATTCCACTTGTAAGAAACTTTCCAGATTTGGATCTACTCCAATTTATAGAGCTTTTTGTTGTAGACAAACTTGATTGCATGGTGAGGAGTAGACGATACTGCTCCCATGGCATGAATCCATGGTCTACCAAGAAAAACATTATATGCACTTGAGAATCAAGCATGACATGGATAAGGGTAGGAAAATTCATAGGTACCATCTCAACTGGTAGTGTGATTTTACCTAGGGATTGTCTGCCAACATTATCAAAGCCATGAATAGAAATATTATTGAGTTTTATGAGAGATATATTAAAACCAATCTTATGTAGAACATGGAAATTCTAGAAACATTAAGATCTGGTTCATTATTGATTAGGGAATGCTTTATTCCAATTTTATTAATGATGGATAAAATCATGAATGGATCATATTGTTTTTGGATTTTAAGAAAAGGTAATTCATGTTGGTGAAATACAATATCCAATTTTGTTGAATGTGTACCATTGAACAATGTTGCTACATTATCAATCTAATAGAATGTGGTACAAATATCTTCTACAAAGCCTCCTAGAGCATCTTGTGGTATGTAGGTGAATTTTGTATTAAGTACCAAGAGAGATCTTAACTGGAGTAGCACAAAGTTGATCAACAAGATCATACTCTTTGCTCACATGTTGAGGAAGATGAGGTTTGAGAGAAAGAAAGGGTTGAGTACATGGAAAGGAAGTGACAACATTTTGTGTTTGTTTAGTTTTTTTGTTGTTTTGAGTATTGTATGTATGAAAAATTGCATGATAATGAGGTTTTTGTGATATATTTTGACACTTGTTTTGATAATAAGGTCATGAGACAAAGCTAATCAAGAGATGTTGTTTAGTTGTTATCCTGAAGGGAAAACCAAGAAATCTGATTAGGGTTTTTGTTTATTTTTGTTGTGGGGTTCAAATATTTTTAATTTGATGCAATGAATTAAAGGTGAATCATGATCAAACTTCCCATGTGTCACAGAATCTACGAATTACATATTATTATTAGGAAAATAATGTCTCAACCTTATAATTACATGAGGTTACTATTTCTAGTAAGTTTAAATTTGAGCAAGGATTGATGCAAAAATTTCCTCAAAGCTTCGGATTGGCTAAATAAGCATGCCCACAAAGTTCTTCGCAAGATCATGTCTAGATTTGAAGATACTAATTTTTTCATTTTTCAAAGAATCAAAGTCTAGTTTGAAGGCCTTAGAAGCATTTTTTGGTCTTGAAAGTGGTCACAACTAGTGAATTAGGTTATAGCTTGATAGAGTGCTTCACAAGTTTTCCAAGAGTTTAAACAGTCTGTCAATCGAACACCCAGATCAAAAGTTACGGCCTCCAAGAGTTGGGTCTCCTAAAATGGGAGATGTAAAAATGTGTTGGGCACATAAATGTGTTGTAAAGGGAGAGTTACATGTTGTAATGTGTATTTAGACACACCATAGAATTTTTTTATTGGAGATAAGGATGGGACCCACTTTTTGGATGGTTTTAGCTCATGGTTTTGTAATACCGTTTGGCGGTTTCATGTATTGTATCTCATATATTGGGTGCATGAGAGGGTAGTTCAGTGTAAGATTCTTATAGCTATTTAGTTACCTATGAATCTCTAGCTGGTAATACTCCTATGAGAAAGCTTTCTTTGCAAGTATATTGTAATCTTGTTGATTTCTTATATCTCCTATATATTAGTGTAGCAAGTTGTTCCACTACCTTAGTTTCCTTGCAATTATAGTGAACAAAATAAATAGCGGATCTGGATAGAGATTGTAGAGAAGAACCCTATCTAAAAAACTAGAGAAAAAATGTTAGGATAGGGGTGGTGGGTGCCCTAGTCTTAAAGTACAAAAATTTAGGTTTCCAGGGCCTTGCTAGTTGTTATAATGTTTGTAAGTCTATGACAATAGAAACAAGGATCTGAAGATTGGCATAGCTCAAGAAATAAACATGCCCTAATTTGTTGATGGGGGGTACATGAAAGCATGAATTAGGGTTTTTAAGACTTCAAAAGAGTTGATAGGTCAAATCAACTTCACACAAGAATAGTCCTAGGCAGTAGAAGGTAGAAGAATATAGAAGAAATTATTGAAAATATCGATATACTGATGAAATGTTAGAAGAATGTGTTTTAGATTATGTTTTTGCAAAGAACAAAGTTTTTAAATGCTTTACTTTTCTAAAGTAAACATATAGTATTTGCAAACTTAAATAAGATATTCAAGTCTAATTCCTTAAACAAATAAATCATATATGAAATTATGCAATTAAATCAAAATATTTTACAAATGTAATCTAAGCTAAGTTCAAAAAAGTGTTAAGTGTTTTGGTGAAAAAAGAAGTGTGATGCTTTATTTTCAAAAATAAATGAGGGCATATGAACAAAAAGATTCAAATAATGTAGTGTCTTGATGAGATTATAAAATATATGTTTATAAATCAAAAGAATTACAATTGTAGGAAGTGTTGGGTTCACCAAAATGTTAAGTGTGAAAAGGGATCCTAGATCTAATTAATCAATTAACCCAAATATACCTTTTCTTTGTTTAAAATTGGAACAAAAAATAATGAGGATTTTTTGATTAGCTAACTACCTCAAAGGAGAGCCAATTTTCTTGGGTTCTATTCCTTTGTTGCAAAGAGGGCAGATTTGATGAGTTTTATTTGATTAACCTAATTGATATCATCCCTAATCTAAAAATATGAATGATCTCACAAATGAAAGCATAAAATCACTAAAATGGAGGGAAAGTTTTGTGGGGAACCCTAGTCCTAGGGTTTTGGGTTGTTCAGAAGTCAAGTCATTCAATTACAATATACTTTGTCCTTCTACAACTTGCCATGGTTGGAAGTTTCAAATCTGGATTTACACACATAAAAAGAGGGAAAAGGTTATGCTATATATGAGTTTACCTCATTCAAAGCCCATGTTGGTGTTCCCACCTTCACAACAACAATGATGATGATGGTCTATATCGTGTTCCCTCGAAGGAGTAAAGGTAAAGTAAATAATAATGATTGTAATAAATGTAATAACATAAGATATATTTACCTTTGGTATGAAACCCTTTGTTGAAGTTATGTCACACCATAGGTTTCCACAAATAATTGATGAAGAAAGAACAAATTTCCATGAACAACTACAAGGATTAGTTCACATAACATAATAGAGAGTTGTAGCAATAATTTAGAGAAGAAGTTGTGTATCTTCACAATTAGTGCATAATCATTCATAATTCATAATAGTGCATCATAATAGTTATCCAAATATGAGGGAAAAACTTATTTATATATGCATCATGATTGATTTTTGAGGTCAGGTAGACAAGGCATCACTTTCAAGACACCTAAGGCCAACACTAGAGTTTGTAACTTTTTGAAAGAAAATTCCCAAGACTAGGGTGCCCAACACCCCTATCTGGGTGATTTTTGATCTATAAACTTGGGATGTCAAGTAATTAAATGTATTTTCCCAATCTAGACCCAAAATTAACAAATTATGAATATAATTAATTATACATGCAAAATAGGGTACCGAAGCTAGTGTGAAATTGTTCGAGGTGACAATTGATGACACTACAAAATGATGGAAATGATAGGTTACAATGAATTGATTGAAATGGTTAAGAATATAAATAGAACCCCCTGGTTATTTTAGACCAAGTTGATACATTAGATTACATAATGTTGTCACATGTGTCTTAATCTTATGACTTGAGACATAAGTGATAGGTGTCCTATGTGTATCTTAGGTAAACTTAAGTAACTAGTGTGAATAGGACCTGGGTGATGAACCAATTAGGTAGAACACCTCATTCACACCAACACCCTTAATATCTTGATTTGCATATTTATTTTAATCTATTTTTTTACTAGATAATATACTATGTTTTTTTAGATTGTCATTCTTTAAATCTCGAAAGGGTTTTCACCAATTATATATTTTGTTATCTTATATTACATATTCTATGTTTATATGTGTTTCTATTTTTATAGTTGTAAATATTTATGAATTTATATACTACTTTCCTCATTATATTGGTGTAGAAAGCATTTTTGTGTACCTTTCTTCCTTTCATTTACTCTTATCTAAGCACCCCTCTACCTAGGAATAATGACTTCTCTAAAGCCACAATATCTATTTGAATATAAAATTCAATAGGATAAGAGATATATGCTCCTAAGAATTAGTGCATCATGAAAATGTTGGACACTATCTAGTTACTTGTGTCGAATTCCAAGATTAGTTATAATTTTCTTCAAGATAGCTCATAATATAATCTCCACCTTTCTTCACTATGGTGGAAGAATATCCTCAATATCTCTTTAGTACCTCTGATGGTGCTTTGATGAACTTCATGGAAAATGAAAAGTTGTATTTGGGTATGAAAGAGTGCTTACCAATTACTCTTCATGTGATCACTTCACTTGCACTAGAAAAATAGTGCTTGATAAATTAAGTTGCTCCAATAGATTTTTATGCCCATCACATTTTATACAAATGAGATGAAAGGTTCTAAAGAAAGAAAATGTAGCTCCAATGCACCTATCCAAAGTAGCATTGCATTCTATAGTTGAGTTAGTGGCTATTCAAGAAGTTCATCCTTCTCACATTATCCAATATCTAAATTTTTCTATTAATTTAAATTTTAGTGAATTAGATCCAAACACTTTTCTATTAATTGCTCTTTAATACTCCAAGATGAAATATAATGCTTGAGATATGATAGATGAAAAATTAATATTAATAAATTCCTTTATATAGTAGCACATAGTAGTGAATCATACAAATGTGTCTTGATTAGCACATCATAATAAACTAAAAGGGTGATAGTTAGCTAGAATTTGATTTAAAATTTGAAAATATAGGGCTCAAGTTTGTGACCATGGGGCTAAACATCAATCATAGAAGTGACCTTAGGTGGCTAAATAGTAAAAAATATAGGTGGATAATGATCATATTGGAAAATATGTACAAATAGATACAATCAATATTTGGTTTGAATAAATATATTAGATTATGTATAAGTAGATAAGGTGATAGCTAAATATATTGGAATGCATATGTATAGGAAAAGGTAAAAGCTAAGAGAATAAGGCCAACTTCACATAAAATTATGTCATTTTATTCAAACTAAATAATAAGGTTATGTTATGTGTCTTTAACACAACCCATGCTTCTAGAAATTTGATATAGTTAATTTGCTACTATAAATTTATGACATTAAATTAGGATCTAGTGGAGTAAAAATAGATATGTGTGATGATTATGTATGGTGATTGCCAAGAATATGTTGTAAGACCAATTGACACTTTGGAGCAAAATTCAATTTTGTACAATGATAGATAGCCTTTGTATAGTTTACGCTATTTGCTTCTATAAAATCATGTTATCTTTTTATTTTGTTCAATTATTGTAAAACATTTCCTTCTAGTCTTCTTGACTATCTCAACTCATATGTAATTGAACTTTATTCAATACAAAAAATACTATTAATTAATTTATACATATATCAAAATATTTTCACAATACAAACATAAAATTAAATAAAAACTAATATAGATATCTTAAATACATTTATGTAAAATAAGACCGATTCAAAACGATTTTACTTATTTTAAAGTTATTTGATTTTACTTTGAAACTATTTTATTTATTACATGCATGTAGACATAGATTTTATGCATTACTTATTTTGAAAATATTATGTTTATTATTAAATATTTTAACATATAAATAACTATCAAATTTAAGATTAGCACTTGCACTTAAAGGAGGTTCAAGGATTACACCGATAGAAAACTATATGTATGTTAATATGTTCGAGAGTATGTGTTTGCACATGGATGCACTGCAAATTGTAGTTGCATGTGGCTGGATTAAACAATCAATAATAAGTGTTAAATAAAGGAATAAAATAAACCTAGACAAATCTAGATTTTTAAATATTTGCATACAAATTTAAAACAAAAAGCAATGCAAATGAAAAAAGAAAGTTGTTGTCAAATTGACAAAAAACATTGCTAAGAAAAATAGAATGTTCCCATCTAGTTGCCAAATCAATATTTATGTGACTTTTATGTCAGATTTTGGAGGCTTTTACCTATATTTTGGAGGTTTTTACCATTAAATGGCACTGGCCTACAGTTAAATGATAATTGAAACTTCTTTTCTACGACTCAAAATAATTTGCAGACTTGAGACTTGTTTCAGACTCAAATCTCACACTATATGTAACCTATTGGATAAAAAATTATGAACACAATCCCCTTTTACTACTATTATAAAATACATTTCCCATTAATAATATAAATACCCAAATTTCACCATTACATATAGTCTAGGAGAGAAGCAATTTCTTAAAGGTGTACGTCCTGAATGTTAAGTGGGCGTGGAAGTCAATTACTCTTAACAGTGGAAAATAATGATTGCACCTCTTTTTCCTTGTTACGTAGAATATACATCACTAGCTAATCATTTGCCAAATACTTTCTCAATATTTTTTTGACTCCTAATCTAATCTAACCTTCTCTACTACCCCAAATGCAACCCAACAAAAATAAAAAGGTCTCATTTTCTTTATTGGAAATTGTTATTTATATTAAAATAAGGCTTTTGGGATAAGGATTCAAACAAGGTGCCTTGCTTGAAGATGATGAACTCTCTTTAATAAAGAATCTACCATGAATATTCCGAAAACAGCTCAAAAGTTGCTCATATAATGGTCTTACTGGATTTTATTCTTTGAAGACTAAGTAAGCTTTAAGAAGGTCTCTCATTTTTATCCATGACAAGCATCTTAAGAATTGTTTAATAATGTGAAGTAACATTCTCTTAAAAAGACATGGTTCTATGTAGATATGAATGAGAATGCATTTAATGTACTATATTCAATCAATGAAAAGAATACAAGGTAGATATTCCTTTTTATATAGAACAATTTTGTTTAAAAAGATTAACAAGTGAGATATGGTGGTAAATATATATCTTGTTTTGGTTTGTATGGAAAAAATTAGTAAGTTATAAAAAATATAAGATATGAAAGTAAGAGATAAAAAGTAAAATGTGTGTTAATATGAAGTTTGTATCAAATCAAAGTATTACAAGAATATAATTATCAATAGGTAGGTGAGATAACTATACAATCAATAAAAATATAGTTATAGAGGCTGCAAGAAAAAAACAACAATTACATGAACTGCAAAACAGTTTTATATTGACTAAGCTTGTTGTTGAACTAAAACTTCAAGACTTGTTCGAAGTTAGTAATTATTGTTCTTGTCATTCTTCAATTTGTAACTTTTCAACATATTTATCTATTGTTTACTTCTCATAACTTCACATTAAACACTTTATTGAATATATATTAGGTTGAGTATGTGTTCAATTTGGACTTTAAATGTGCTAGGACAATTGAAGGAAGGTCCTAGTGGCTTTCCTTTAACATTTTATCCTTGGATATTTGATCATTCTTAATTTTACCAATCCATTGGATCCATCCACCATCTAATATGCTTTGACATGATTATGTAACAAATGATAGTGGGGTTTGGTTCAAATCACCATTGAAAACTATAAGCCTCATGGTCTAAGTAAAATGCCATGTGTCAATTGTAGGCTTGAATGATAAACCATAACACCTCACAAGTTTGTTTTAGACATTTAAGCTTGGACCATACACCTAGACATTGTTCTTTGAGGTTGTGGATTTGTGATTATAAGATAAATTTTCCTTGGTGCTAGATAAACATGAAACTATTATAATGTATTCACATTAGTTTTAATTTGATGTAACACACTCCAAAAAGTGGCTAAAAAAATGCACTTCAAGAAAACTATAATTAGAATGCATAAGTTATACTATGCATGTAAAATAATTTCTTAGACTCAATAATGTGAATTCCATAAATTAAAATACCACAAGTACATGATTAGTACCACATACACAATTACAATAATGAAATGGATCAAGTAATGCAACCATCCTCAATATTTGCAATGATTACAATACATGCCATGGGCCATCTTGCCACATATACAAAAGTGGTATTATACAACATAAAAAATACTTTGATGTCTCTAACCTAGATCTATAAGTCAATAAACCCAAGCTCTAGTTATTTTTAGGTGTAGTATTGAACCCACATATATAATGAAATCACTTTCCTCCCCAACCATGAGTGATGACAATGAAGTTTTCCATTGCTAATCCAAAAGTGTGAAACACAGTTTACACCAATAATTATCTTATTAATTCATTAATGTTAACAAATACATAGACATTCATTCAAAATCGTAGATCAAACAATTGAACAAAGTCCATTCAAATTCATAACAATAAATGCATAATATTTATAATCATGTCGAACCAATCAAAATATTACAACATTCCATTTAAATATATTTAAATAATAAAGTCATAAAAAATACACAACAAGACATAACTATAAAAATAATCACACACAAGTATAATATTATAATGCAACCCCACCATACAATACACTCCTAAATATATCATACCACATCAAGGTATCAACTACCAACTATTTAGTGTACTACTATACCAAATACCTTAGGTAAGAGCAAAAGATAACCATAGTGATACACCTAGATGTTGCAGGAGCACACAGGTAGACAGGCAATCAACACCAACCAAAAATATCGTTGCTTTATTTCCAATTTTTGGTTTGTTCTCTTTCTAATTAGTGCCTAAACCTCTTAAATTCTTTGACTTCACTATGGCACTCTTGAAGACGATGATGAAAGCAGATATACTTCAAACATATTGCCTCATGAAGTGTGATGAAAGGAAATCTTTTAAGCGAATGCCATTGGCTAGTGCAAAGCCAATCTCTTTTATCTTTTCCTAGCTGATCTATGAGGGCCATCGGTTGTAGACATGTATGTGAACTATGAAAGCATAGATCATGCACATGAATTGATCAACAAATTGCCTCAAGAAATTGTTGTTGCAGAAAATTTCAATAGTGAGATTACTAGAAGGCTAATGTGATACTTAAATGCTGAAACGATAGAGGAGTTTTTTTATTTTAATTGAAATGAAACTTTTGGTGTAACATTTTCTTCTTTCCTTGTTGGTCGATTTATCATTCATCTGGTTGATGATATTATGTTCTTTTAAAATCTTGAAATAAATGTTTATATGCCTCTTCATCTTCAAGGAAGAGAGAATCTAAGGAGGACATATGGAGGGGTCGGTCAACTAAAGATTAGGGAACAATCATGCCACACAGGAAGGAGAAAGTTGGCGCAAAAATCTGATACAAAAATGGAGCTGCATATTATAAAGAGGGGAATTAATTAAAAAGACCCAATTACAAGTTGTGTGAGAGACTTGAGAGAGGCTGTGAAGGATTTAGAGATATAGTGTGGAGTAAGGAGAGGCCATGCAACCTAAGAAAGGTGGAGCAGTAAAAATTAAAAAAACAAAGACAAGTTGAAGCCCGCATGAGGAGAGAGGAGAGGACACGGGGTGAAGAACCAAAGGGGTTGCACGGAGGTTGAAATGGGTTTATTTTTCTCAAGAAGAAACATTGATGAGGAGTTGCTTTCAAACAAGCAAAATAACATAGATTAAAGTCAAACATATAGAGGCAGATGATGGAATGGTAAGAAAGCTGTGTAGAATGAGCATAACAAAATGGGAAAAAAAATTGCAGTTTGAGCCACATGATGTGGTAGAGAGAGAGAGATGCAACCAAAGTGGGAGTGAAAAGTGACAGTTGAAGCATGAATTTGAGAAGGTATAGATTGTGAAGAATAAGATAGCAGATTTGGAGTGACATATGAGGCCAATAAATGCAATGGAGCATTTTTTGTGTAGCAGATGTATTTAAATTTAACTTAAATTAATAAAACTTGAGTTTTTTGCAATCTTATTTTATTGAATGTTGAATTCAGGTAGAGTTTTCTTGTGGAAAATTATTTCATGTTTTGAGTTGGTGTGCAGAGGGGAGTAGTCTCTTGTATCAATTGGTATCAGAGTGGGTAGTCCTGAGAGTGGAAAGGATCTACCAGAACCTATAGGTGTTGTGTGGACAGATCGCTGATTGGGAGGCAGTTCACACTTAGAAGAAAATGTGTGAAGTGATAGAGAAGAATCTCATGAGGGTTGTTGCAAGTAGAGGAGTCTTGAGCAGTGGAGAGATTGAAAGCGTGATGGAATGTGTTTTGTAGATTGAGAGTGATTGCATCAAGAAAGATGGGTTGGGTCATGATGAGACCCATGAGGGTATTGTTTTGGGAGTAGTATTGGGAGAAAGTGGAGGAATTTTTTTTGAGGCGATAGGAAAGATCAAGGTGAGGCTCAAGAAGCCAAAGAAGGATGGTAGAAAGAATGAGAGGAAAGTGGTGAAGAGGAGTGAGACGAAGAAAGAGTATAATGGAAAAGAGTATTGTAGTTTGAGATGGATGAAGAAAGATGAGAGAGCAGCCCCTATCAATGCAAATGAAGAAGTTATAGTGGAGACATGTCGTGAGGAAGGCATGGATTCCAAGTAGAAAAGAATGAAGCGAGTAGTAAAGAGGTCACAACAGATGGTGAAGGTGAAGTATAACTTTTTGTACAAATGTTGTTGATTGAGGAGGAGTGGATGCCAAAGCTTGGTGTTGTAGTAAAAGGAGAAGAGAAAAAATTTATAGCTGACGAGGAGGTAGAAGATTTCGTAGTGAAATTCGGCATTGCAGCTACGAATGAAGATGAGGTAAAATAGATTTGTGATGTTATTGTGTTCTTAGATGTGGTATAAAAAGGAGAGAGGGATAGAGTAAAGAATGTTGCAGATGTTATATGGTTGTGTGTAGAAATGGTAGAAGATGTTACAAGGTGTTTTTAGTGGAGGTGGATAGTCAAAGGTGGGTTTGAACCCATAGAGGAGGAGAGGAGTGAGGAAAGTATTTGGTGAAGGAGGTCGGGCTTTGGTGGACATGATTCCACAAGGGAAAAAAGGAGGAAGATTTTGTATTACTAGAGAGAGGTAGTCCGTGTTTCGGAGAAATGTGGCAAGAAGCAAAAGAAATAGTTTTGGGGCACTTGATATAGCGATGGAGTTCAATGCAGATTGTCTACAATCTCAAAGAGTGATTCCATCACTCAAATTCATCATTGTGAGCCTATGCTCAAAATATTTCTACCTAGCATGTCTAGTGCAAGAGCACACATGAAGATAGGCAATCAACACCGACCAAAAATATCGTTGGTTTGTATCCGATTTTTGGTTTGTTCTTTTTTGGGTTGTTCTCTTTTTGATCAGTGCCTAAACCTCTTAAATTATTTCATTTCACTATGGCACTCTTGAAGATGATGATGAAAGCATATATACTTCAAAAATGTTGAAAGGAAATATTTTAAGCGAATGCCATTGGCTAGTGTAAAGCCAATCTCTTTTATCTTTTACCAACTGATCTATGAGGGCCATCGATTGTAGACATGCATGTGAAGTGTGAAAGCATAGATCATGCACATGAATTGATCAATAGATTTCCTCAAGAAATTATTGTCACATAAATTTTTGATAGTGAGATTACTGGAAGGCTAATGTGGCACTTAAATGCTAAACCGCCAGAGGAGTCTTTTTTATTTTAATTGAAATAAAACTTTTGATGTAACATTTTCTTCTTTTCTTTTTGGTCGATTTGTCATTCATTTGGCCGATGATATTATGTTCTTTTAAAATCTTAAAATAAATTTTTATATGCCTCTTCATCTTCAAGGAAGAGAGAATCTAAGGAGTAAATATGGAGGGATAGATCAACTGAAGATAAGGGAAGAGCCGCACCACACGGGAAGGAGAAATTTGGCACAAAAATTTGATACAAAAATGGAGCTACATTTTATAAAGAGGGGAATTAATTAAAAGGACTCAATTACAAGATGCATGAGAGACTTGAGAGAGGCTGCGGAGGATTTAGAGAGATAGTGTGGAGTAAGGAGAGGCCATGCAACCTAAGAAAGGTGGAGCAGTAAAAAAGAAAAAAATAGAGACAAGTTGAAGCTCGCATGAGGAGAGAGGAGAGGACGCGAGGTGAAGAACCAAAGGGGTTGCATGGAGGTTGAAATGGGTTTATTTTTCTTAGGAAGAAACGCTGATGAGGGGTTGCTTTCAAACAAGAAAAAGAACACAGGTTAAAGTTGGGCACATAGAGGCAAATGATGGAATGGTCAAGAAAGTTGTGTAGAATGAGAATAAAAAAATAGAAAAACAAAATTGCAGTCTAAGCCACATGATGTGGTATGGCAGAATAGAGAGAGAGAGAGAGAGAGAGAGATGGCTTGTGTGAGTAGAGGTCGAGTGAATAGGTGAAGGTTGGTGGATGCAACCAAATTGGGAGTGAAAAGTGACGGTTGAAGCATGAATTTGAGAAGGTACATATTGTGAAGAATAAGAGTAGATTTGGAATGGCATGTGAGGCCAATAAATGTAAGGGAGCATTTTTTTTGTTGTAGATGTATTTGAATTTGACCTAAATTGATAAAACTTGAGTTTGTTGCAATCTTATTTTATTGAATGTTGAAGTCAAACAGAGTTTTCCTATGAAAATTTGTTTTTTTGTTTTGAGTTGGTGTGTAGAGGGGAGTACCCTCAAGCATCACTAGACCATTCCAAAATAACTAGGTGGAATAAGTATGCATACTAGTAAGATATGCCAGAAGGCTTCATACAAATAACCTCATAGTTCTAGTGATAAAAGGTGATCATTCATATATAAATTGTCGTATGGACCCTTTTGTTGCAAGAGTTTTGCCCTTGGTCTACTTGTGTTGTGTAGCGCGACGCTTGGGTTTGTGACATGGCTTAATTGTCTCATGTGGATCTTGGATCTTGTACAAATTTGGTGATTGTATTGAGAAATAATAGGTCAATATTTTGGTGCAACGGTAGCCACTTATGCAATAATTGGTATCAAAGCTGAGGTCTCAGGTTTGAACCCATCACTTGTGTTGGGGGGGATTGTTGCAAGAGTTTCTCCCTTGGTCTTCGTGTGTTGTGCATAATGGTGCTTGGGTTCATGACATTGCTTAACCACCTCCCATGGATCTTGAATCGTGTATAAATATGGCAGTTGTACCAGGCATTGACAGGTTGATCTTTTGGTGCAATGAAAACCACTTGTGCAACACCTTTGCTAATGAGAGTAATCAAACTTATGTGATGATGTAGGGGAATCCAAGTGCATGGGTAACCCTTGATGCAGAGAAAGGAGGAAAAATTCAAATAATCACAATTGAATTATATTCAAACAATCCTTCAATCACAAAACCTCAATCTTCTATCCTACTCACCATTCACCTTCATCCCCTAGTAGTATTCCAAATGATGGAATTTAAGCATATCTTTCACAAAAATCCTCAAACCCACCAAAGGATTTTCTTTTGTGACACCCTTTATGGCATTCTTAAACATATCTCATTTGTGCATATAGTTGTTTCAGACCTTCCTTCCCTAAAAAGGACTTCTACACTACCCTTTAAGCCAAATAGGTCACTTTTCCAAAGAAACTCTATAAAATACTTATCCCAATCCACCAAAACCTATTCCAATGCTCTCAACAGGTTACAAAAGGATTGAATCCACAAATTTTATTAGTAGGAATGCCCACAAACTCTCCTTATCACAAAACCCTTGTTTAGACTAGGTTTCAAGGGGGTTTTTTGAAACTCTTTTCTCCAGACCTCCAACCACTTTTCAAAAACCTCAAAAACACCTAATATGGTCTACTCATGCTATTCCAAGCTTCACAAATCACTTCCCAAGGGTTTTCCAACCAACCCTAACCTTTATTCCTCAAATTTGCCTTAAAACTAATGTTTACAACCTAGGGCATCACTCCAGATTCAACAATCTACCTTCCCTTCTCTTGAGAATAACATAAAATCAAAACATACATATACAGGATCCATTCCACCAATTTATAAAAGGTTTCACCAGGTGGAATGGCTTAGGATTCCATTTTACACTCTCAAAACCACAAAGTTTGAGTTTACAAACTGCCTACAACGAATTGCTTATCAAATTATTCAATCTCAGTGAAATTCAACCAAATCACAACCAAAATGAAGCTAACACATGCCTCTAGAAAATTCAATAGCTTTTAGAATATTATTCCTTTGTATGGAACCGTACATCAACCCGGGACAACAAATTTACCAATAAATTGCAAAGAAAACATTGACTTCTTCTTGATTCAACTTCAAAAACAACATTCTAACCCTGCCTCAGGTTTTATGAGGCCAATTTAAAATTTTCTAAATAAAACCAATGTCTACAACTAAATTTTGAACTACTTTACCCTTCAACTTCCTATTTCTTGCATTTTTGCAATTTTGCATATGACAACTTTTTGCAAGAATTACAAATTTTGACAACATTAACTCAACCGACCCAACATAGAATCAATACATTAGAATATGGTATATTATGACCTTATTTCACCACATAAGACTAAAATCACCCTAAAACCTATCATAAGACCTTATTTAAAAAAGTGGACTTGGTGCCCCTGCACCAATTCTACACAACCAAAAAAATGATTTTCTCTCTAATTCTTTTTTTTAGCTGTGTTTGATTTTTGGTCTTGTAGGCATGATTTTATAGCACTTTTCACACATTTAAAACATATTAATAATTAAAATCTAATACTTATTGGATAGGTGGCACCAAAGGCTTGATTTTTATGTGTTTAGTGGCTTAGAAATGGAATATTTCTTCACAAAATTGGAGGAGAAAGAAATCCCATACCCAAGTTGGAGGAGACCATTTTTGAAATCTTGTAACTTCTCTTTGAATTTAAAATTTGCATCAATTGAAGAGGGAAAGGATGCCTGGAAGTGAAGATAGTGGAAGGAAATTGTAGAAAAGAATTTAAATTTCTTGCTAGGAAAATGTAAGAGGGTAGGAATGGAGAAATGGGATGCCAAGAAAAGTAGAGAGGATAATTGAATGTGTTTATATTTTGAAGGAGATTGGAAACACCCAGGCTTGATGATAGAAAAAGGAAGGTAAGATGAAGAAAATGAAAGAGGAATGAAAAGGAAAAAGATCCAGAGAGTATAGAGGATGGAGTAATAGAGATTGGATATGCAATTGTTGATGCTTGTAGTTGTTTTATGAAGCTTTTGAATATGATTTTAGTGGTTGGGTGAACAATATTTATTGTACCAAATTTTGGTTGTGGCAAGTGTGCTTCATGTAACTTGTTTTTGCAAACATTACAAGTTTGAATATTGAAAAATCATATTTATATTTCAAGATTGTAAAATCATGTGTGATGTTTATTTATTCAAAATGCACTCTATATACTTTCAATTTATAAGTTTAAAAACAAAATTCCTTGGTTGAGTGATTTGGGTATTGTTGCAACTATTTTGATCTTGCCTAAAGCTAGTTGTTGATTGTGGGAATTTATGTGTGTTCTAAGTTTCAACTATAAAATTTGAGGGGTTTTGTTGGGGAAAATTGATGATCTACTTACCTTCCTATAGATGAATACGGGGGCTTCCAGTATCCAATTTTTTAGTAGAAAATGCATTCATTAGATGGTTCAAAAATAATATTCAAAAGAAGTTTTGTCATGAGTTTTTGAGTGTAATTTCAAAGTTATATGAATTAATTTGTGGGGCTATACTATCCACACTTATTTTTGCAGTCTTTGGTTCTCACATTGCATCAAATAGTATCAAATCTAGTATTTCTAAGTGCGTAGATAGAACACCAATTGTGAGGCAGTCTAGCACTAGGTTATGTGGGTGTAGTGTGTGTCTATTATTGTTCTCCGATAGAGGTTAAGGCTGGGTAGAAGGTATTGCATGTATGTGTAGTTGGTTTTGTCATTGATGTCAATAGCATTATATTTTTGTTGATGTCAAATGATCATGGTTGAAGTGGTGATGTTGCTTTGATTAGTTTCATTATGTTGCCATTAGTAAGTGCTACTAGTGTCAACCTCTAGTGTCGCTTTGATAAGATTTTGTTTATGGATGTATAGTTGAGTTGCAGTGTTGCAGTTGGATTAGTGGTGATGAGGAAGTTCTAAAGTTGATGAGTACATATCTTTGGTGCTTGGCTTCCAACTGCTTTTGATAAAATTTGAATAAAAGAGGAAACACTATGTTGCAGAGGTGTTCTGGTATATAGAGTGGTGTTTTGATTTTTCTCTACATTTCTTTTATCTTGAAGATCTGCTTGTGCAGTTTGGATATGTTGGTCAAAGGTGTTTAGAGGTTCTATATCCAGAATTTCTTGGTTTGGATTGTTGTGCAGAAGTTATGTGAACTATGTTGCAGTGTTGTCTAGGAGGAATGGTTTTTCTCTGCATTTCTCTACAGTTTAGTTTATGGTATTATGGTTCTAGAAGTATGTTGATAACGTTCAAATCTACCTTCAGTCAATTTTTTTTGTGGTTTGGAGCCTTGGAAGTTTATTTCTTAATTATAGTGTGTGGAGATTATTTGGGTGAACAAGATGAGTTTTTTCTTCAGGTGAAAGTTGTTGTGAAGGAATTTGTTGGATTTCAGGGTGTTTTTGGAACATTCTAGATTGTGTTCAAGTGTGGTTTGTGGTATGTGATTCATCTTTTTATTTGAGGGAGAGTGTACTAAAATGTTAATGGTGTTTACATAGGTTCAACTGACCTTGGGTGTTTACACTAATTGAGCATTTTCTTCAGTGATTGTGGAAGAGTGGTGTGTCGTATATGTATGATTTGGGTCTGATTAAAGATGTGGTGTCGTCTGCTTTCATTCCTTTCCATTGTGGGAATGTTTTGGTGTCGACCTAATTTTAATTTACATGGTTGATGTGCTTAGTCAACCTTGGAGAATGCTTTCAAGGTTGAAGAGGGTATAAATAAGTGTTGTGTTGATGAAGGATTGTGTAGAGTGTGTGTGATGCAAATTACAAAGTTATGAAGTGCGAATTTATGAAGTGAAATGTGAGATTTAATGAGTTAGACTATTGGAAGTAGTGAGAAGAAGGTGTCTACAATATTCAGAGAGGTTGTGAATGTGTTGGTGATGTTGTGATGGATTTCTCATTGTAACATTCTTCTTTCTTCTCTTCTATAATCTGGTAGTGAGCCATTGGTAGTGAGCCCTCCAGTAGTGAGCCTATTGTATTTGGTGTTGTAATTACTTTATATTGTGAGCTAATCATCACCATGGTTTTTCCCTTCTTGGGTTTTCCACATAAATGTGGTGTTCTATTGTGCATGGTGTTGATGAGTTTTAGTTTATGTTATTTTATTTCAAGCTAAATCATTCTGATAGATCGAGGGTTAATTAATTTGATGTGGATCTAAGTGTTTATGAGGGTTTTTAGATGTTTTAATATACAACTGATTCACCCTCCACTTAGTTGTCTTGTGTGCATTCAACAATTGGTATCAAAGCAAGTTTCCTTAGAAGAAATCTTAATTGCTTGAGGTAGATCTTGGATGGCACACTAGAGGGATGCTCCTTAATTTGATGGATCGAACTATGTTTTCTAGAATACAAGGATGGAAGGTTTCCTAATATCACTTGGATTTGGAGTTTGGAATTCTGCTGAGATTGGATATACTATGCCTACTAGTGGTCCAAAGAATGATGATAAGATATGGGCCTATGAGAAAAATGCTAAAGTAAAGTATGCTCTTTTAAGTGGTCTTTCTAACATTAAACTTGTGAAATTTATGAGTCTAAAATATGATAGAGAGATCTGGAAAAAGTTAGAAAGTTGGTTGTAAAGCAATCCTATATCAACCAAAAAAATAGTTATTTTCTTGCATTGCATCCAGTAGAAGCTTCAGTAATTCATTCTACATTTTACCACATCATTGTTTCTCAACTCATAGAGAAATATATAGCACCTACACATCAACATCTATCACATATCCAGATTTCACATCATTTGCATTTGTCTACCAGAAGTTATCTCTCTCAAAATTTCACTATGATTACCCGTCAAAGCACTTGGGGTCGACCTGGCCTAGTTTCTTAGCACAAACCCATTCCAGATCATGTAGAGCTTAATTGGACATCGTACAAGCATCTTGGGTTCATTGGGACCTATCTTGGAGATCCACAAGTCATATCCTCTCGCATGGAGTTTATTCTTCATATTTTGAGGCCAACAATCATACTTGATCATTCATTGGGTTATTAACCCCTGTGAATGACGTGAACCTATATTGGAGCTTGAGAAGCATAGTTATAAGCATTTGTAATTATCTAGGAAGGACAATTCATATCAATTAGTAGTTCATGATTAGATAGATTTAATATTTTCACATAAACCCTTTGAGGGCATGTAATAAGGCCTATTGGTTAGTTGTATTGTTGGAAGCCCTTGTGGCAAGTCTATGAGCCCTAGATATTTTCCCTTGTGGCCAATGTTGCATGTAATATTATCAATTCAATGAGATTTCATGTTCACATATCAAACTTTTGTGTTATTTCCACTGTGTTGACTCATTGTTGCATGATTCAAACTATTCCTTCTGGAACCATCCTACCATGACTACACCAAGTGGTATCAAAGTGATTTTTCAATTCTTGAGGGAATTCCTTGAGGTGAATAGATTGATGAATTGAGGAAAACTGCATTTGTTTTCTATCGATCACTGATTGTGAGGTAATTAAAACTCTTGTAGCCAGATTGCTGAATTGAGGTAGTTGCATCAATTCAAGGGGAGATATGCCTCCAAGGAGAGCACCTTCCATGGTGAATGTTACTAGAAGGATGAATGAGATGTTGGAAATGATGCATGAGATGCGAGTTAGGTTAGATGTTGTTGAAGAATATTGAAGGTGAGGACTAAACCCTAGGTAGAATGATGCAAGTGAGGATGAAGTGGAACATGTGAATCAATTTGCAGAAACCCTAAATGAAGAAGAAGATGAATCAAATCAAGTCAAAATGTTGAAAGAAATCTCGAAGATTGACAAATGACCTAGAGTCAAAATTCCAAATTACGTAGGAAATTTGAATCCTAAAGAGTTGATTGATTAGATAAATGAGATGGAAGAATACTTTGAATATGAAGAAATTAAAGATAAAAAAAAGTCAGATTTGTGAAAAAAAAGTTGAAAGGTCATGTTGCGTTATGGTGGAAAGAAGTTCAATTAGATTGAAATAGGATAGGTAAAGAAATAATCATCAAATGGGACATAATGGTGACAAAATTGAAGAATCAATTCATACCAACCAATTATGAACTTGAATTATTGAAGAGATTGCAGAACCTGTGACAAAAGAAAAATCTACGAAGGAGTATACTAAATAATTCTGCAATATGATAATGAACATTGGTCATAATGAAGTTGCAAGATACATCAATGGACTGAGAATAAAAATTCAAGAGGAATTGAGCTTGGTAAATATGACATCTATTGAGGAAGCATATCAATTCGCATTGAAAGTGGAAGAGAAGCTTAATAAGAAGTTTGAAAAAAGATAGAGAAGCACAAGAGGAAGATTTTAGAAGAGCGGAAACCAGTCCAAAGAAAGAAAACCCTATGTGGAGCAGAAAAAAGATCCAAAACTCTATCAAAGTGAAGAAAAGGATGCTAAATCATATCATAAAGGAAGACAAGATCAACATTTCTACCCCAGTAAAAGAGGAGGTCATAATTCTTACCACAATGATGGATTCCAGAGAGATGAAGGAAGATCTGAGAGAAGACCATCCAGAGGAACCCATTTTAAGTGTGGAGGTGAATGATATAGAGAATTTGAGTGTCATCAAGGAAGTATCAAAAAGAAACCCAAGCATGCAAGAAGAATAGAATATGTGGATGAAGAAAATGTTGGATCCCCTAATTCAGTTGGAAAACTTGAGAAAGGCGAATCATTGGTGATGAGGAGAGTTTTGATGCATGAAGAAGTAACTAAAGAACCACCGCAAAGGAAAAGTATATTAAGAACCAGATGTAAGTTAAGAGGAAAGGTATGTAAAGTTACCATTGATAGTGGTAGTACTGATAATCTAGTTTCAAAGGAGATGGTAACCAAGTTGAATTTGGAAATATTGAAACATCCAAACCCCTATAGAATAGAATGGATTCAAGATGATCATAAGATATTGGTGAATGAACAATGTTTGGTGAAATTTCATATTGGGTCATATAGGGATGAAGTATTATGTGATATTACGCCTATGGATGCATGCCATTTACTATTAGGAAGATTGTGTCAATATGACAACAAAGTTATTCATGATGGAAGAATAAATACTTATATTGTGACATCAAATGGAAGGAGAATCAAGTTGATACCTTTGGAGGAAGAGGAGAAGACTGAATTTTGTGGCACTGCCAGACTATGTTTGGTAGATGGAAGAGAATTTCTTGATAGATCGAGGCATGAGAACGTGTTTTGCATTGATTCCAAAGAAAGGTGAAAGTCCAGAGACAACAAAAAGTGAAGATCCACCATAGAAAGAAGTTGCAGAATTGTTGACAAAGTATGAAGACATCATGTCAGAGAATGTACCAGATGGTTTACCACTAATTTAGAGTATCAATCATCATATAGACCTTATACTGAGAGCGAGTTTTCAAGACAAAGCAGCACATAAAATGACACCAGCAAATAATGTAGAATTAAACTGATAGATCCAAGAGTTGTTGAGGAAAAGATTGATTAGAGAAAGATTGAGCCCATGTGCGGTACTTGCTATACTTGCACCAAAGAAATATGGAGAGTGGAGAATGTGTACAGATTCAAGAGCAATTAATAAGATCACTATTAAGTATAGATTCCCATTGCCAAGGATGGATGATATTATAGATTGTTTTACTGGAGAAAAGTATTTCAAAAAGATTGATCTCAAGAGTGGATATCATCATATTAGAATT
The DNA here is from genome assembly GCA_007115665.2 of Sequoiadendron giganteum. Classification (NCBI taxonomy): domain Eukaryota; kingdom Viridiplantae; phylum Streptophyta; class Pinopsida; order Cupressales; family Cupressaceae; genus Sequoiadendron; species Sequoiadendron giganteum. The sequence goes on along the minus strand of CM021103.1, from coordinate 86,717,805 downwards.
AGAGAAGGAGATGAATGGAAGACTACATTTAAGACCAATGAAGGAATGTATGAGTGGTTAGTGATACCTTTTGGATTGATGAATGCATTGAGAAGTTTCATTACATTGATGAATGAGGTATTAAAGAAATTATATTGCAAGAATGGAAAGAGGAATGAAAGTTTTGTCATTGATTTTAACCAGTCAGCTGGCTATCTACTAGTTGCTAATTGACTGTATATGTTGAGGATATTAAGTAAATTATATAAAAAGAAGATTGCGTGTTATCAACTATTGAGGATGTTGGTCTGGTACTTGTGAACTATGTTTTCTATGTTCTTGATGAGGTCCAGAAGAATTGTTGTTGGTTTGGATTTCTCTTTATGGTTTGAGAGTTGTGTTGCCCTAGTTCTATTGAAGATGGTTTCAGTATTTGGAAGCATTGAGCTTAATTGATCTATGTGTTTTACATTGGTTTGGCCAACTATGTGTCAAGCACTATATTCGAATTTGATGAAGCATGTTGGATCTATTATGGGTCTTGGTGAAGCATTTTTTTGGGTCACCCTCATTCTAATTCTACCCTAGGATGTTTGGTGTTGAGCTAATTTGAATTTGAAGTTGGATAGCTGAATTTGTATCTTTTCAAAGTTGGAGATGGTATAAATACAAAATGTGCTAGCAATGAAAAGTGTACATAAGAAAAGAAGGAAGATAAGTGAAAGAGAAAACATGAATTTGATGCTATTATGAAAGTGTGTGAGTTATGTGTGTGGTTGATTAGTGTGAAGCTTAATGATAAGTTTTCAGATATAGTGAGTAGAAGGAGAAATATATCATTCATGCAAGTGGATCAGTGACTATGGTGGAATCCTTTGTTGCATTGGGATTGTTGTATTTTGTAATAAGTCTTCTTTGTCTTCTTTGTATCTCTATGGTAGTGAGCCATCTGGGTTGTAGCCCTATGGACAATGAGTCCTTATTCTAGGTAGTGAGCCTTTTTGTAATTGATTTTTATATTCTCTATAGTGTGAGTTAATCCTCACCGTGGTTTTTCTCTCATTAGGTTTTCCACATAAATTTGGTGTTATTGTGTTTGTACATTGGCATTTGATGGTTAATCACTTAATCAATTTATGTGTTAGTTCTAGTAATTGAATTTAAGGTTTAAATATGTGACAACTGATTCACCCCCCTCTTAGTTGTCCTATCCAACAATTGGTATTAGAGCTTGTTTCCTTGGTGAAGAGCTTAATCGCTTGAGGAAGGTCCGGTATGGCTGGAAAAATGATCTATGATTATCCGAGGTTTGATGGAACTAACTATGGTATTTGGAAAGTATTGATGGAAGAATATCTAGAGTATTTCAAATATGATGTAGAGAAAGCTTATAAGGAACCCTACACTCCTACTAATGGTCTGAGTACACCTGAATAAATCAAAACACATGAATCGAACAATAAGGCAAAGTTCATCTTGAAGAATAGTTTGGTACATTTCGAGTTGATTAAGGTGAAAATTTTGAAGACAACTGAGGAAGTATGGGATGATTTAGAAAGAGCACATGATGGTGATGAGAGGGTAAAAGAGGCAAAATTACAGAATCTAGAAACACAGTTTGATCTTTTACACATGTCTGAAGATGAGAATGTTAAAGCCTATGTACAAAGATTGGATGAGGTTGTGGCTGGAATGTGATCCATTGGTGCTAATATAGATGAAACTAGAATTGTAAAGAAGATTCCCAGAACTCTTCTTGATGCTTAAAGTGAAAAGGTGAGTGCTACTGAGTAGACTATAGATTACAACACTTGTACTAAGGATATTTTGCTAGGATTTTTGACATATTATGAGATGAAGAAGCTAGATCTAAGAAGTGGAGGTAAAACAAAGACTGCTTTTAAAGCTACAAAAATTGAAGATCTAGATGAAGAAAACTTTGATGAAATAGAAGCTAACTTTGTAAGGAGAGTGAGAAAAGGCTCCAACAAGTATGAAGGTAAACTGCCCTTTAAGTGTTTTAGTTGTGGAGAAATTGGTCACTATGCTGCAAAGTGTCTGAAAAGAGCTAAAAGGAATAAACTAAGATATAAGGAAAATAAGAAAGGAAAGAAGATTAAAAAAGCTTACTATGTGAATGAGAATGCTAGTATTTCAGATGAAGATTCAAAATATGAATATCTAGATGAAAATGAATACTTGTTCTTGGTGATTAACAATGAACCTACTTCTACTAAATCAAAAAGATAGTCAAAAGAAAGTCCTCTGGAGAAAGAGAAAGAGACAAGAAAAATGAAGTTGTAGTTATATCTTCCCTACATGCTAAACATGAAAATAATTTTTGGGTAGTTGATAGTGGTTTCTCACATCACATGACCGGTGACAAGAGTAAGTTTCTGAAACTTGAGAAACATGATGGAGGTCTGGTTATGTTTGGAGATGATACTGGTGCTAAAATCTGTGGGATAGGTTCGATAAGTTTTGATGACAAGCATCATATTGATGATGTTTACTATGTTAAGGGTTTAAGGCATAATTTGTTGAGTGTTGGCCAGATGTAGAAAAGGATATGATCTTGTGTTTAAGGATGAGAAATGTAAGATCCAAAAAGGATCCAGAACATTGATTGCTACAGGAAAGAAATCTGAAGGGAACATTTATCAACTTAAAGGTGTTGATGGATGATGTTTTATGACTCAAATAAATGACAATTGGCTATGGCATAGGATAATATGTCACATGAATTTTGATAAATTGAAAAGAATCAATTTTGTTCAGGCCATGAGAGATCTATCAAGAATTACAAAGCCTGTAAATGCTATCTGCAAAAAATTCCAGTTTGGGAAGCAAACAAGAAGTCATTACATATGAAGAGAACAATCTACTACTGGATTACTGGATTTGGTTCATACAGAACTTTGTGGTCCTATGAGAGTGTGAAGTCTACTTGGTGAAAGTAATTTATCTTTTTAATTGATGATTATTCTAGATATACATGGGTTACATTTCTAAGAGAGAAATAAGATGCATTAGATATATTCAAGGCATTCAAGGCTATGGTTGAAAATGAAGTGAATTTGAAGATTAAATGCTTGAGATATGACAAACGTGGAAAATTCACCTCCTATGAGTTCAATATGTTTTGTGAAGTGCATGGTATAAAGAGATAGCTACTTGCTCCAAGAACTCCTTAGCAAAATGGAGTTGTTGAAAGGAAAAATAGAACAGTTCAAGAAGCTACTAGGTCAATGATCACTGAAGCTGGATTACCAAAATTTTACTAGAAATAAGCTATTTACACTATTGTATATGTATTCAATCGAGTTCAGGCAAGAGAAAACAACACAAAGACTCCCTATGAGCTATGGTATAAAAGAATCCCTGCAGTCAAATATTTCAAGGTATTCAAAAGCAAATTCTATATCAAAAGAGATGAGGAAACTTTGGGTAAGTTTGATGCAAGAAGTGAGGAAGGAATTTTCATTTCACAATCTAAGTATGTGAAGTAGATGTTGAAAATATTTGGAATGGATGGTTCCACACTGGTAAGTAATCCTATGGTGATTGGATGTAAGTTGGGTAAAGATGATGATTCACCTGAGATTGATCAGAGCAAGTATAGATCTATGATTGGTGGACTGTTGTATTTGACTGCTACTAGACTAGATATTATGCATCCAGTTTGTCTTGTGGCTAGATTTCAGGAAGATCTGAAGGAAACACATGTTACTGCAGTTAAAAGGATATTCAGATATTTGAATGGCACTCCAGATTATAGATTATGGTATGCCAAGGATACTAACTTTACACTTAGTTCTTATATAGATGCATATTGGGTTGGAAGTATAGATGACAAAAATATTACTAGTGGTGGTGCATTCTTTCTTAGATGTAGATTGGTGGCATGGTTGAGTAAGAAGCAAGATTTAGTCTCTTTGTCTACTACTGAAGCTGAGTATATTGCTGCTTCATCTTGTTGTACATAAGTTTTATGGATGAAATAGATATTGAAAGATATCACAATGTATATGATGATCCTATTTCTATCTTATGTGATAATACAAGTGCAATTAACATTTTGAAGAATCATGTAATGCACTCGAGAACGAAGCATATATCTATCAGGTATCATTTCTTGAGAGAGAAGGTAATGGAGAATTAAGTCAATCATGAGTATGTTTCAAGAAAAGATTAAATTGTGGATATGTTTACAAAGGCTCTTCCTAAAGATACTTTTGAGTATCTTCGGGATAAGCTAGGGGTTATTTCCCCTCCTTCTATAAACTAAGATGCATTTGGAGATGCATCAGTCTGGGGGATTCATGGTTCTATCTTTTTGGACTTATGATTTTGGTGGCTACCTCTTAGGGGGAGCAAACATTTTTTAAAGTGTTTTCATTATGATTATTATGCTTTCATGTCAAAGGAAGTTTCAATGAACATATCATTTTTTCCTTTTCCATTGATGTCAAAAGGGGAGAGAAAGTAGGTGATGAGGAAGATGATCTTCTAAGGGGGAGAAGAAAAAGAAAAATCTTGAGAAGTACTTTTAGAGTTGGTATGTGTCTTTGATGGTTTTTCACATCATGTGTTGCCATCAATGACAAAAGGGGAGATTGTTGCAAGAATGGAAAGAGGAAAGAAAGTGATGTCATTGATGTTAACTAGTCAGCTGGCCATTATCTACTAGTTGTTGATTGATTGTATATGTTGAGGATATTGAGAAAATTGTATAAAAGGAAGATTGCAGGTTGTCAGCTATTGCGAATGGTTCGATACTTGTGAACTATGTTTTATGTGTTCTGGCTGAGGTCCGAAAGAAATTTTTTTGGTCTATATTTCTCTTTATGTTTCAAGAGTTGTATTTCCTTGCTTCTATTGAAGATGGTTTTGGAATTTGGAAGCATCAAGCTTAATTGATCAATGTGTTTTACACTAGTTTGGTCGACCGTGTGTCAAGCACTACCTTTTGATGTTGATGAAGCATGTTGAATATATTATGGGTCTCGGTGAAGCATGTGTTTGGGTCACCCTCATTCTAATTCCACCCTAGGATTTTTGGTGCCGACCTAATTTGAATTTGAAGTTGGATGGCCAACTTTGTATCTTTTCAAAGTTGGAGATGGTATAAATATAGAATGCACTAGCAACGAAAGGTTTACATAAGAAAAGAAGGAGGATAAGTGAAAGAGAAGACGTGACTTTGATGCTATTCTAAAAGAGTGTGAGTTACGTGTGTGGTTGATCAGTGTGAAGCTTAACGCTGAGTTTTTGAATACAGTGAGCAGGAGGCGAACTCTATCATTCATGCAAGTGGATCAGTGACTGTGGTGGAATCCTTTGTTGCATTGAGATTTTTGTCTCTCTGTAACAAGTCTTCTTTGTCTTCTTTGTATCTCTATGGTAGTGAGCCATCCAGGTTGTAGCCTTGTGGACAATGATTCCTTATTCCAAGCAGTGAGCCTTTTTGTAATCAGTTTTGATATTCTCTATAGTGTGAGTTAATCCTCACCATGGTTTTTACCTCATTGGGCTTTCCACATAAATTTGGTGTTATTATGTTTGTGCATTGGCATTTGATGGTTAATCACTTAATCAGTTTATGTGTTAGTTTTGGTAATTGAATTTAAAGTTTAAATCTATGACAACTGAGTCACCCCCCCTCTCAGTTTTCCTATCCAAAAAATTCTTGGGTAAGTTTTTCATTGTTTACCTAGATGATATTTTGATTTTTAGTAAGACTAGAGAAGGATTTTTTTGGCACATTTGACAAGTATTGCAGAGGTTGAGAGAAGAGAAGTTGTTGATTAATGTCAATAAATGTAGTTCAATGAAGACAGAGTTGGTATACCCAAGATTTTTTATTTATGTTGAAGGATCGAAGATGGATCTAAAGATAGTGAAAGCAATTTTAGATTGGCCTACACTAATAAACATTGGAGAAGTTAGATCATTCCATGGATTAGCTAGTTTTTACCGAAATTTTATCAAGAGTTTTAGTAGTGTTTGTAATCCCATAAAAAATACAATGAGAGGAGATAAGGACTTTTAAGTGGACGTCTGAAGCACAAAGAAGTTTTGAATTATTGACGCAAAAGGTGACATAGCAGTCAGTATTAGCATTACCATATTTTGATAAGGTATTTCAAGTTGACTGTGATGCAAGTGGACATGCAATTGGAGCAGTATTGAGCCAAGAAGGAATACTTGTAGCTTATTTAAGTGAGAATTTGAATGATGCCAGAAGAAGATACTCAGTTTATGATCAAGAATTCTATGCCATAATTCAAGTCTTGAAGAAGTGGAGACATTACTTGTTGCCTAAAGAATTTGTGTTGTATGCAAACCATCAAGCTTTGTAGTATTTGAACATTCAGGGAAAGTTAAATCAGAGACATATGAGTTGTGTTGAATTTTTGTAGTTATATATTTTTGTTGAAGCATAGAGTGGCAAGTCAAATAAAGTTGTGGATGCATTAAGTAGAAGGAGGAATTTTCTAACAGAGATGAGAGTGCGAGTATTGGGATTTGAGAAGTTGAAGCATGGAGAGCATGTAAATATCTAGTAGTGACAGACCACAACCAATGGTTGGACTATTTCATTCAAGAAGGTATGTTATTATAGGAAATTAGTTATGTATACCAACAAGTTCAATGAGGGAGAATTTGATTAAGGAAAAGCATAGTGGAGGTTTAGCAAGAAATTTTGGAGTGGATAAGATAGTAGCTTTGGTGAGTGAACATTATTTTTGGCCATAAATATATAAGGATGTAAGGAGTATGCTCAAAGTTGAAAAAATTGTCAAGTTTCAAAAGGGAGTAGTTAGAATACTAGATTGTATAAACCTTTGATAGTACCAAAGAGGCCTTGGGAAGATTTAAGCAAGGATTTCATTTTGGGATTTCCAAGAACATAGAGAGGTTTTGATTCTTTTATGGTAGTAGTGGATATATTTTCTAAAATAGAACATTTTATTCCTTGTAAGAATACTAATGATGTTGTGTATGTTGCAGACTTATTTTTCAAGGAGAATGTGAGATTTCATGCATTACCTAAGAGTATTTTTTTAGACAGAGACACTAAATTCATTGGATATTTTTGGAGGACATTCTAGAAGAAAATGAAGATGAAATTGAAGTTTAGTTCAACATATCACCCATAGATAGATGGAAAAAAAAAGGTAGTGAACTAGATTTTGGGTAACGTTTTGAGATGTTTGATTGGAGATAAGGTAGGAAGTTGGGATATAGTTTTACCACAAACAGGGTTTGCATGCAATAATTTAGTGAACCGAAGTACCGGGAAGACACCATTTCATATTATTACCAATGTAAATCCTAGAGGAGTTGCAGAGTTAAGGGACATCAATATGGAGGACAAGAGGAGTATGGAGGCAGAAGATTTTGTAGATTTCATGGAGACATTACATAATTAGGTCTGAAAGCATTTGAATGACATGAATGGTAAGTATAAGGAGAAGGTAGATGATCACTAGAGACATAAGGAATTTTTTGTTGGAGATGAAGTAATTGTCTATTTGAGGAAGGACATATTTCCAGTTGGTACATACAATAAGTTGAAGGTGAGGAAGTTTGGAGTGTGTAAGATTCTTAGGAAGTTTGATTATGGAAATGCATATGAAGTGGAGTTATCAAAGACATTGGGTATATCACCTATTTTCAATGTTGTAGACAAATATGAGTTTCATGAAGGAAAGTTAGGAGCTAGAAGTGAGGAAGTGGATTTGAAGGAGTAGCTACCACATTAGGAACTAGAGGAGATTGAGAAGATTTTGGATACTAGAACCAGAAGAAGCACTAGCGACAAGCAATACAAAGAATATCTTGTGAAGTGGAAAGGCAAACCAGTGGAGGATTCATCATGGATTTATCAAGCTGAGGTGGACCATCTTGGTTTTTGTCTTAGCCCTAGAAAGTGAGGGACTCACTTTTTTCCAACCTTGGGTTTCTAATATAGGAGCATCCCTGGTTGTAAAGAAATCCTATATCAACCAAAAAAATAGTTCTTTTATTGCATTGCATCCAGTAGCAACTTCAATAATTCATTCCACATTTTACCACATCATTGTTTCTCAGCTTGTGGAGCAGGATATAACACCTACACATCAACATATATCACATATCCATATTTCACATCATTTACATTTGTCTACTAGAAGTTATCGGTCTCATAATTTCACTATGATTACCAGTCAAAGCACTTGATGCTGACCTAGCCTAGTTTCTTAGCACGAACCCATTTAAGATCATGCAAAGCTTAATTGGATATCATACAAGAATCTTGGGTTCATTGGGACCTATCTTGGAGATCCACAAGTCATATTCTCTCACATGGAGTTAATTCTTCATATTTTGAGGTCAACAATCATATTTGATCATTTATCAGGTTATTAACCCCTGTGGTCGAAACGTACCTATATTTGAGATTATGAAGCATATTTATAAGTATTTGTAATTATCTAGGAAGGACAATTAAGATCAGTTAGTAGTTCATGATTAGATAGATTTGATATTTTCACATAAACCCTTCAGGGGCATGTAATAAGGCATGTTGGCTAGTTGTATTGTTGGAAGCCCTTGTGGCAAGCCTATGATGCCTTGATATTCGCCCCTGTGGCCAATTTTGCATGCAATATTATCAATTCAATGATATTTCATGTTTGCATATCAAACTATTATGTTATTTTTGTTGTGTTGACTCATTGTTGCATGGTTCAGACTGTTCCTTCTAGAACCCTCCTATCATGATTGCACCAAAAATATTGAAGAATCAGATCAAGAGGATCTTGATGATGTAGAAACAAAATTTGTGAGGAGAATGAAAAAGGGTACTAGTATATACAGAGGTAAGTTACCTTTCAAATGTTTTAGTTGTGGAAAGATGGGTCATTATGCTTCACGATGTCCAAACATAAACTTGCATGACAAGAACAAAGAAAATAAAGGTACAACAATTAAGAAAAGTTATTATGTTAGAGAAGATGTCGGTATATTTGATGATGAATCTGATTATGGGGATAATGAAGATAGTGAATGCTTTTTCATGGCTATTAAAGATGAAAATAATTCTACTAATTCTAAGAGATGTGTAAAATAAAGTGCTCTGAAAGAAGGTCACAATGCTATGGTTACTGCTCTTCATGCTAGAAAGAAGAAGATCTACTGGATTATTGACAATGGATGCTCAAATCATATGATCAGTGACAAAAGTAATTTTTTTAACTTGATAATTATGAAGGAGATTTAGTTAAGTTTTGTGATGATACATTTGCTAAGATATGTGGAAAAGGTTCTATTAGTTTTGATGGAAAGCATAATACAAATGGTGTTCTTTATGTTAAGGGTTTGAGATATAACCTCTTGAGTGTTGGAAAAATGTGTAGCAAATGATATAATCTTGTGTTTCAAGATGATGGATGTGAGCTTAGAAAAGGCTCCAAAACTGTGGCTACTATTGGAAGAAGGACATATGGAAATGTTTATCAACTTAAAGGTGTTGATGGTCATTGCTTTATGACTCAGATTAATGAGAGTTGGCTATGGCATATAAGGATGTTTCATATTAATTTTGATAGCCTAGTGAGGATCAATTTAGTTCAAGCTGTGAGAGATTTGTCAAGGATTACAAAGCCCATTAATGTTGTCTGTAAATAATATAAAATCGGGAAGAAAACAAGAAGAAGTTTCAAAGTCAAAGAACAATATACTATCAGATTGATGGAGCTAGTGCATACAGACATTTGTGATCCTACCAGAGTTAGAAGTATTCAAGGTGAGAGGTATTTCATGCTATTGATTGATGATTATTCTAGAATGACATGGGTTACTTTTCTGAAAGAAAAATCAGAATCTCTAGATAAGTTTAAGGAATTTAAAGTTATGGTTGAGAATGAAATGGACATGAAAATCAAGTGTTTGAGGTCTAATAGAGGTGGAGAATTTTCCTCCAATGAGTTTAAATTTTTTTGTGAGAATCATGGGATAAAGAGTCATTTATATGCCCCTAGGTCTCCTCAGCAGAATGGAGTGGCTAAAAGAAATAATAGGACTATTCATAAAGCTGCAAGAATAATGATGAAAGAGACAAACCTACCAAAAGTCTATTGGAGAGAATAAATTAATAATATTTTCTCCATTCTTAACAGATCTCAAGCAAGAGAAAATAGTGAAAATAATCACCATGAGTTGTGGTATGGAAGGATTCATACAGTCAAATATTTTAGAGTATTTGGAAGAAAATTCTATATCAAAAGAGATGAAGAAAACTTAGGAAAGTTTGATACAAGATCTATTGAAGGTATCTTCCTTGGATATTCTACAAGAAGTAAAGCTTAAAAGTACTACAAAAAGAGGCTAAAGAAGATTGTTGAGAGTACAAGTGTCAAAGTGGATGAAGAATTATGGAAGAATTTTTTGGTGATAGATAGATATGAATCAAAAGAGTCCTCTTGCAGAGAAAATGATAGAGATGAAGATAAGGAAAAAGAAGTTCGGATTGAAGAGGAAGAAGCTCTATAAAAGATCCCTAAGACTCCTAAGTATGTGCAAAATAATAATTCTAAAGACCAGATCATTGGTGACAAAAGAAAAGGTGTGTTGACAAGAAGAAAAGTTGTAATGGCTAAAGAACAGGTAAATCTATGTTTACTCTCTAAAGTTGAACCTAAAATAGTGATTGAAGCATGCAAGGATGAATAATGGATAAAGGATATGGAAGAATAACTAATGCAAATTGAGAAGAATAAGACTTGGGAATTTGTCCCAAGACCAACAAATGAGAATATGATTGGAACTAAGTGGTTATTTCAGAACAAACTGAATAAGAATGCAGAAGTCGTAAGAAACAAGGCAATCCTTGTGTGTAAAGGCTACTCACAAGTAGAAGGAATAGATTTTGAGGAGACATTTTCTTTGGTGGAAATAATGGAAGCTATCAGGATGCTTTCGGCTTTTGTAGCTCATAAAGATTTCAAATTTAATCAAATTGATGTGAAGTCTACTTTCTTGAATGGTGAATTAGAATAAGTATACATTGAACAATTGGAAGGATTTCAGTTATTAGACAAATTGGATATGGTCTATAGATTGAAAAAGACATTATATGGATTGAAGCAAGCTCCCAAATCTTGGTATACAAGGTTGGATAGGTACTTGATACAACAAGGATTCAATAAAATTACCACAAATAGTTGTATTTATTTCAAAGTTGAAAAAGATCAAATATTGATTGCGTTTGTGTATGTTGATGATATATTCTTCAGAGGAAATGAGGCTATGTGCAAGAGATTTGTAGAAGAGATGCAAAAAGAGTTTGAGATGTCTATGTTTTGGGAGATGAATTTCTTCCTTGGGATGCAAATCAATTAGACAAAGAAAAGTGTATTCATTTCAAAATCAAAGTGTTGCAAGTATGAATTAGTATGGTGGTGTTGCCATTAATATTTCCATTGATGTCAACATAGTCTGGGTTGTTGCAGTGAAGGGAATCAAGTGATTGTAGGTGGTGCATGTATAGTTGAGATACTATAGAGATGTTGTGAGTACATGGAGCTATCTTTATGGTATTGCAGTTGTGTTGATATGATGAGTTACCAAGTGCTTTTGAGAAAATTAATAAATAGTGAAGATAGAGTTGTGTGTGTGTTTAGAATGTTCTTTGGTAATGTTCTTTGCATTTCTTCTATGTTGATCCTATGCTTGTGTGGATCTGCAATATTTTTTATGGGAATCCTTGGGTGATATATCCTAGATTGTAGCTTTTGGTTTGATGAAGAGTGAAAGTTGTGTCCACCGGTTTGTGAACTGGTCTGGCAGAGTTGCTTGTTTATGAACTGGGAGAAATGTATCTTCTCTACTGGTTTATTTCAGGTCTTTTGAATCTGGAAGAAGGTATCTAAGTTGTGTTCTAGTGTATGGTGAAGCATGTTATATGGTGTGCATGTTATCTTCTAGTTGTCGATGTGTGTGCTTCAAAGTTCATTGGTGTTTTCATTAGGTTTGGCCAACCTAGTGTTTACACATTATGCGAAGGATAAGTATCAATTAAGGAACTGTGCGATTGATCCAATATGTTGTTTTGTGTCCTGGTTAAGTATTGATTTGGTCCACTCTCATTCTTATCCACTACGGGAATGTTGAGTCACTGACCTAATTTGAATTTGTAAAATAAAGAATGTGTAGCCAACCTTGGAGAAAGTTTCTAAGATCAAAGTTGGTATAAATAAAAGGAAAGATGCTAAGGTTTGCAAGCCACAAGTGTGAGAAGTGAAGTGTATGTGAAATATTATGTGAAAGTGGTCTGAGGCAGCGAGAACTTCAATGTGTTAGACTCTTCAAAGCAGTGAGTTGATGGTGTTTTTAATTCTCTAATCAAGGTTGTGAATGTGTGAAGTTGTTGTGGTGGATATTCTATTGCATTGAGATAATGTTCTTTGTGTAAAATTATTCTTTATATTTTTTTGTATCTATAGGTAGTGAGCCTCCTATCTAGACAGTGAGTCCTATCTTGGGTAGTGAGCCCTTTGGCAATGAGCCTCTTGTATCTAGTTTTGCAATACTCTTATATTGTGAGTTAATCCTTAATGTGGTTTTTCCCTTGTAGGGTTTTCCACATAAATTTTGTGTCTTTGGTATTTGCTTAATGTTATTTGCATTTCATGCTTATACTTAATAACAGATTAAAGTGAATGTGAAATTTTTTAAGAATTGTGGTTAATGTGATTAGATAAAAATGATTCACCCTGCCTCTTAGTTGTCTTGTGCATTTCAACAATTTGTATCAGATCTTTGGTTCCTCAAAGAAGAGCTTAACCACTTGAGGAAGATCTAATGGCACACAAATTGACAATCCCTATGTTTGATGGATCCAACTACAGTGTCTGGAAAGTGCAGATGAGAGGTTACCTAATCTCTCTTGGTTACAAGACTCAGAAAGCTATTGAGACAAAATATGTTGAGCCAACAAGTGGTCCTTCTTCTACAGATGATATTTCTGCCTATGAAGAAAATGAAAGAGAAAATTATGCAATTTGTAGTGCTTTACTAAGACTGAGCTGGAAAAAGTTATTTCATTAGGTACTGCTTATGAAGTCTAGGAAAATTTGAAAGATATGTATGAAGGAATTGATAGAGTCAAATTATCAAAGAAGTTAATAGCTAAGCGCATATATGAGAACTTGAAAATGGAAGAAGGTGAGGACATTGCAAGCTACTTTTAAAGGGTTGATATTGTAGTAAATAAAGTCAAAAATCAAGGTTGTACTTTGATAGATGAAGATGTAATGGAGAAGATTCAAATGACCCTACCAGAGAGTTACAGTGATAAGGTCTCAACCATTGAGGAGGTATATGATCCAAAGAAATTCACTAGAAACTAGCTATTTGGCACCTTGACCACATTTGAACTGAGGAAGTTTGGAAAAGAAAAGGAGAAAATTGAAATAGCCTTCAAAGCAAAAAAGATAGAAGATGATCCAGATAGTGAAGGTTCAGAGGAGTTTGAAGTAAATTTTACAAGGAAGCTGAAGAAAGGTACCAGTAAGTACAAAGGTGTGTTACCTTTTAAATGTTTCAGTTGTGGAAATATTGCTCACTATGCTTCAAGATGTCCAAATAGAGCCATACACGAGAACATAAAAGACAATAAAGACAAAAAGTTCAAGAAATTGTATTATGTTAGAGAAGATGCTGGAATTTCTAATGATGAATCTGATGTTGAGGGTGATAAAGATGAATGCATGTTTTCGGCCTTAGAGGATAAATCAGTGTGTACTAACCATGGAAGATGTGCAAGGGAATGTGGTCCAAAAAAAATGAAGGAAGATATGGAAAGCACATTGGTTTCTGCCTTTCATGCTAGACAAGACAAAGATTATTTGGGTAATTGACATTCGTTGCTCAAAACATATGACTGGAGACAAAAGTAAGTTCACTAAACTTGAAAAGTATGATGGAGGAATAGTCATGTTTGGAGATGATCCTAGTGCAAATGTTTTTGGAAAGGGAACAATTAGGTTTGATGGAAAACACAATACTAATGATGTTTATTATGTTAAAGGCCTAAGGCATAACCTCTTGAGTGTTGGAAAAATGTGTAGCATGTTGCAAGTATGAATGAGTATGGTGGTGTTTTCATTGATGTCAACACAGTTCAGGTTGTTATAGAGACATAAATAAAGTGATTGTAGGTGGTACATGTATGGTTGATATACTATAGAGATGTTGAGATTACATGGAGATATCTTTATGGTGTTGCAGGTGTGCTGATATGATGAATTATCAAGTGCTTTTGAGAAAATTTATAAATAGTGAAGACAGAGTTGTGTGTGTATTTTGAATATGCTCTGGTATTGTGCTCTGCATTTCTTCTATGTTGATCCTATACTTGTTCAGATCTGTAGTGTTATTTATGAGCATCTTTAAGTAATATATCCTGAGTTATAGCTTCTCAGTTGATGAAGGATGGAAGTGGTGTTCACTGGTTCGTGAACTAGTCTGATAGAGGTGTTTCTCTGTGGACTGGGAGAAATTTTTTTTCTCTACAGTCCTATGATGGTTTGTCTAAGATCTTACAGATCTGGAAGAAGGTTAATAATGGTGTTATCTATGTTCTAGCAAAATTTTTCTTCGTTTGGTGCTCCTGAAGGCTTGTTTTAGAGCTTCTATGTGTGTCTGCACAGTTCGGTTGGATTGATGGAAAGAGTTTTGTGTATGGAAGAGGTTGCAATTGTTGCAGATGAATCTGAAGGTATCTAAGAGGTTTTCTAGTGTCTAGTGAAGTGTGTTATGTGATCCATGTGTTATCATCTTGTTGTGAATGCATGTACTTCAAAGTTCATTGGTGTTTTCATTAGGTTTGGATGACCTGGTGTCTACATGTACATGAAGAATAAGTATCAATTAAGGAAGCATGTGATTGATCCAAGATGTTATTTTAGGTATTGGTTGAGTATGTATTTTTTCCTCTCATTCTTATCCACCGCGGGAATGTTGAGTTGCCGACCTAGTTTGAATTTGGAAAATGAGGAATGTGTATTCAACCTTGGAGAAATTTTCTAAGGTTGAAGTTGGTATAAAGACAAGTTAAGTTGTGAATTAGAAGATACAAATGTGGTAAGTGTGAAACAAGTTGAGAAAAGCATAGTGTGTGAAAGTGAATTAAGGAAGCAATACTTCAATGTGTTAGACTCTTGAAAGTAGTGAGTCGATGGTGTTTGTGATTCTTTGATCAGGATGTGAATGTGTGGAAATTGTTGTGGTAGATTTTATATTATCTTTCTTTTTTTGTAGGCAGTGAGCCTCCTTTTGGATAGTGAGTCCTATCTGTAGGCAGTGAGTCTTGTATCCAGATAGTGAGTCCTTTCTGGGTAGTGAGCCATTTGGCAGTGAGTCTTTGTATCTGGTTTTTCATTACTATTATATTGTGAGTTAATCCTCATCGTGGTTTTTCCCTCATTGGATTTTCCATGTAAATCTAGTGTCTCTAGTATTTTCTTTATGTTATCTGCATTTCATGTTTATACTTAGTAACATATTAAAGTGAATGTGGAATTGATTAACATCAAAAGTGAATGTAATTAGACACAATTAATTCACCCCCCCTCTCAGTTGTGTTGTGCAATTCAACAATTGGTATCATAGATTTGGTTCCTCAGAGAAGAGCTTAACCGCTTGAGGTAGATCTGATGGAACACAAGTTGTCAATCCTTGTGTTTAATGGAGCTGACTATAGTGACTGGAAAGTGAAGATGAGAGGTTACCTGATCTCTCTTGGTTTCAAGTCTTGGAAATTTGTTGAGACAAAATATGTTGAGCTGACTAGTGGTCTTCTTCTACGGATGAGATTTCTTCTTATGAGGAAAATGAAAAAGAAAGGTATGTAATATATAGTGCTTTATCTAAGACTAAGCGAGCAAAAGTTATTTCATTAGGAATTTCTTATGAAGTATGGGAAAATTTGAAAGATATTTATGAAGGAAATGATAGAGTCAAATTATCAAAGAAGCTAACAATAAAACACAGATATGAGAACCTGGAAATGGAAGAAGGTGAAGATATTGCAAACTACTTTTAGAGGGTTGATATTGCAGCAAATGAAGTCAAAAATCAAGGTGACACTCTGATAGATGAAGATGTGATGGAGAAGATATTGATGACTTTGTCGGAGAGTTACAATGACAAGGTTTCAACTATTGAGGAAGTATATGATCCAAATATATTCACTAAAGAACAACTATTTGGCACGTTGACTATATTTGAGATGATGAAGTTTGGAAAAGAAAAGGAGAAAAGAGAAAGAACCTTCAAAGCCTCTAAGAGAAAAGATGATCTAGATAGTGATGGTTCAGAGGAGATGAAAGAAAACTTTACAAGGAATTTGAAGAAATGTACTAGTAAGTACAAAGGTATGCTACCTTTTAAATGTTTCAGTTGTGGAATTATTGTTCACTATGCTTCAAGATTTCCAAATAGAGTTGTACACAAAAAGAACAGAGATAATAATGACAAAAAGAACAGAAAGTTCAAGAAATTGTATTATGTTAGAGAAGATGCTCGAATTTTTGATGATGAGTCTGATTTTGAGGATGATAAAGATGAATGCTTGTTTCTAGCCTTGAAGAATAAATTCGTGTCTACTAATAATGGAAGATGTGAAAGGGAATGTGGTCCGGAAAACAAGAAGGATGAGATGGAAGGTACTCTGTTTACTGCCTTTCATGCTAGACAAGATGAAGACTATTGGGTAATTGACAGTGGATGTTCAAATCATATTACCGGAGACAAAAGTAAGTTTACTAAACTTGGAAAGAATGATGGAGGATTAGTGATGTTTGGAGATGATTCTGATGTAAATATTGTTGGAAAAGGAACAATTAGTTTTGATTGTTGGAAAAATGTGTAGCAAAGGATTCAAGTTTATGTTTCAGGATAATACTTGTGAGATCAGAAAAGGGTCTAAAACTGTGGTAGCTTCTGGAAGAACACATGGAAACATCTACCAGCTTAAGAGTGGTGATGTTCAGTGTTTTTTGTCTCAAGTTAATGAAAGTTGGCTATGGCGTCGGAGGATGGGACATGTAAATTTTGACAATCTGATCAGGATTAGTTCAAGATAAGTTGTCAAGGATCTTCCCAGAATCACAAAGCCTATCAATACTGTTTGCAGAAGTTGTCAATTGGGAAAAAAAACAAGATGCAATTTTAAAGGAAAAGAAAAATCATCTACCAAAATATTGGAATTGATTCATATAGACCTTTGTGGTCCTACAAGAATAGGAAGTCTTAATTGTGATAGGTATTTTATGCTTTTGATTGATGATTATCCTAGAATGACATGAGTTACTTTTCTTAGGGAGAAAGCTCAAGCTCTAGATAGATATATTCAAAGTATTCAAGGAAAGGGTAGAGAATGAAGTGAACCTAAGAATCAAGTGTTTAAGGTTTGATAAAGGTGGAGAATACACTTCCAGTGAGTTTAATACATTTTGTGAAGAGCATGGTATAAAGAGATATTTTTCCACTCCTAGAACTCCTCAGTAGAATGGAGTTGTAGAGAGGAAGAACCAAACTATTCAAGAGGCTACAAGAACTATGATGAAAGAGGAAAATGTACCTAATGTATACTGGAGAGAAGCAATCCACACTGATGTTTATATTCTTAATAGAGTTCAGATCAAAGGTAACAACACAAAGACCCCTTATGAACTGTGGACTAGCAAGATTGCTACTGTTAAGTACTTTAAGGTGTTTGGAAGCAGATGTTTATTAAAAGAGATGATGAGAACCTTGGAAATTTTGATGCAAGATGTGATGAAGGTATTTTCCTTAGATATTCAACTAACAACAAAGCATATAGATGCTACAATAAGAGATTGAGGAAGATAGTTGAAAGTGAAAATGTAAAAGTTGATGAAGATGTGCATAGACCAATTGAAATAAGTGAAGTTGAACCAAATGAACCTATCTATGGACAAGTACAAGAAGAGGATAAGGAAGAAGAAGAGACTACAAAACCTGCTCCTAAGACTCCAAAATATGTACAAAAAAATCATCTGAAAGAATAGATAATTGGAGACAAAGACAAAGGTGTAACAACAAGAAGCAAAGTGGTAGAAATTGAGGTAAATTTGTGTCTTCTATCCAAGATAGAACCTAAAATAGTGTGTGAAGCATGAAAAGATGAGAATTTGGTTAGAGCAATGAAAGAAGAGTTGCAATAGATAGAGAAGAATCAAAAATGGGAATTGGTTCCTAGACCTATAAACAAGAATGTAATTGGTACAAAATGGGTCTTCAGGAATAAGTTGAATGAAGATGGTGAAGTAGTAAGAAACAAAGCAAGGCTTTTATGCAAATTTTATTCATAGGTTGAAGGAATATACTTTGAGGAGACATTTTCCTCGGTGGAAAGAATGGAGGCCATTCAGATGATCTTAGCATTTTGTTCTCACTAAGATTTCAAAGTATACCAGATGGATGTTAAGTCTACATTCTTGAATGGAGAATTGGAAGAAGTGTACATGGAACAAACAAAAGGATTTCAGTTATTAGATAAACCAGATATGGTTTGCAAGTTGAAAAAGGCCCTGTATGGACTTAAACAGGCTCTTCCTAAGGATAATTTTGAGTATCTCAGGGAGAACTTGGGGGTTACTTCCCATCCTTCTTTGAACTAGGTGCACATAGAGGTGCATCAATCCAGTGGATCTATAGATTCATCATCTGTCTAGATTGATGATTGAGGTCTACTCCTCAAGGGGAGTAGAGTGTACCATTATTGCAGTATGAGATGTGGGTGCACTCCTAAGGGGTGTGATCATAATTTTATATGGCTGAAGAATAATGCAAAAAAATTATTTTCCATTGATGTCAAAGGGGGAGAGAGATTCATGTGAAAAATCCTATCTAGCTGAAAGGGAGAGAGAATCTTGTAAGGAGAAGAGTTTGCAGGAAGGTTGTGTAGGCTGTCTAATTTGAAAAAAAAGAGAAGAAGAAGCAAGAGAGTGTGTATGTTGTCTTTGATGGTTTTTCACATCATGTGTTGCCATCAATGACAAAGGGGGAAATTGTTGCAAGTATGAATGAGTATGGTGGTGTTGTCATTAATGTCATCATTGAGGTCAACACAGTTTAGGTTGTTGCAGAGAAAGAAATCAAGTGATTGTAGGTGGTACATGTATGTTTGAGATATTGTAGAGATGTTGAGAGTACATGGATCTATCTTTATGGTGTTCTAGGTGTGCTGATATGAATTATAAAGTGCTTTTGAGAAAATTAATAAACAATGAAGACAGAGTTGTGTGTGTGTTTTGAATGTGCTCTGGTATTGTGCTTTGCATTTATTTATTGTTGATATTATGCTTGTTTGGATTGGTAGTATTATTTATGAGCATCTTTGAGTAATATATCTTGAGTTATAGCTTCTCAATTGATGAAGAATAGAAGTGGTGTTCACTGGTTTGTGAACTAGTCTGACATAGGTATTTGTCTGTGGACTGGGAGAAATGTTTTTTTCTACAGTCCTCTGATGGTTTGTCTCAAATTTTGGATCTAGAAGAAGGTTAATAATGGTTTTATTTGTGTTTTGGAAGAAGTGTTCATGGTTTGGTGCTCTAGAAGGCTTGATCCAGAGCTCCTATGTGTGTCTACACAGTCCGATTGGACTGATGGAAAGAGTTGTGTATGGAAGTTGTTGCAGTTGTTGTGGATGAATATGAAGGTATATAAGAGGTGTTCCAGTGTTTGGTGAAGTGTGTTATGTGATCCATGTATTATCATCTTGTTGTGAATGAGCGTACTTCGAAGTTCATTGGTGTTTTCATTAGGTTTGGCAGACCTGGTATCTACATGTTACATGAAGAATAAGTATCAATTAAGGAAGTGTGTGATTGATCCAAGATGTTGTTTTACGTCTTGGTTAAGTATGTATTTGGTCCACTCTCATTCTTATCCATCGTGGGAATGTTCAGTTGTCGAACTAGTTTGAATTTGTAAAATGAGGAATGTGTAGCCGACCTTGGAGAAAGTTTCTAAGGTTGAAGTTGGTATAAATACAAGTTAAGTTGTTGTGAATTAGAAGATTACAAGTGTGAAAATTGCAAGAAGAAGAGTGTGAAAGTTAATTAAGGTAGTAGTACTTCAATGTGTTAGACTCCTGAAAGTAGTGAGCCAATGGTGTGTGATTCTTTGATCAAGCTGTGAATATGTGGAAAATAATGTGGTGGATTTTCTATTATCTTTCTTTGTCTGTAGGTAGTGAGCCTCCTTCTGGATAGTGAATCCTATTTGTAGGCAGTGAGCCTTGTATCCATATAGTGAGTCCTTTCTGGGCAGTGAGCCCTTTGGCAGTGAGCCTTTGTATCTAGTTTTGCATTACTATTATATTGTGAGTTAATCCTCACCATGGTTTTTCCCTCGTTAGGTTTTCCACATAAATTTGGTGTCTCTAGTATTTTCTTTCTATTATATGTATTTCATGTTTATACTTACTAACAGATTAAAGTGAATGTAGAATTGATTAAGATCAAAATTGAATTTAATTAGATACAAATAATTCACCCCCCCTTAGTTGTCTTGTGCAATTCAAAATAGCAAAGGATTTAAGCTTGTGTTTCAGGATAATACTTGTGAGATCAGAAAAGTGTCTAGACTTGTGGTAGCTGCAGGAAGATGAACATATGGAAACATTTATCAGATTAAGGGTATTGATGGTCAGTGTTTTATGTCTTAGATTTAATGAAAGTTGGATATGGAACCAGAGGATGGGACATGTAAAATTTGACAACCTGATCAGGATTAGTTCAAGAGAAGTTGTTAGGGATCTGCCAAAAATCACAAAGCCTACTTATGCTATTTGCAAAAGTTGTCATTTGGGAAAAAAAACAAGTTGCAACTTTAAAGGAAAAGAACAATCATCTACCAGAATGTTGGAATAGATTCATAAAGACATTTGTGGTCCTACAAGAACAAGAATTCTTAATGGTGATAGGTATTTTATGCTTTTCATTGATGATTACTCCAGAATGACATGGGTTACTTTTCTTAGGGAGAAATCTCAAGCTCTAGATAAATTCAAAGTGTTAAAGGCTATGGTATAAAATGAAGTGGATCTGAAAATCAAATTTTTAAGGTCTAATAGAGGTGGAGAATTCACCTCCAATGAGTTTAATATGTTTTGTGAAGAGCATGGTATAAACAGGCATCTTTGTGCTCCTAGAACTCCTCAACAAAATGAAGTTGTTGAGAAGAAGAACCAGAAAGTTCAATAAGTAGTAAGGACTCTGATGAGTGAGAAAAATGTTCCTGAGGTATACTGGAGAGAAGCAATTCACACTGTTGTCTATATTCTTAATATAGTTTAGATCAAAGGGAACAACACAAAGAATCCTTATGAAGTGTGGTATGGTAAAATTCCTACTGTTAAGTACTTTAAGGTGTCTAGAAGCAAATGTTATAGTAAAAGAGATGATAAGAATCTAGGAAAGTTTGATGCAAGATGTGATGAAGGTACTTTTCTTGGATATGCAACCAAAAGAAAAGCATATAGATGCTTCAATAATAGATTGAGAAAGATTTTTGAAAGTGCAAATGTGGAAGTTGATGAAAATATCCATAGTCCAATTGAAATAAGTTAAAATGAACTAGATGAACCTATTTGCAAAGAAGAGAAATATAAGGATAAGGAAGAAGAAGAATAGATTGAAGAAGAAGAGACTCTGGAACCTGCTCCTAAGACTCCAAAATATGTACAAAAAAATCATATGGAAGAACAAATAATTGGAGACAAAGTCAAAGGTGTAACAACAAGAAGCAAAGTAGTAGCAATTGAGGTAAATTTGTGTGTACTCTCCAAGATAGAACCTAAAATAGTGTGTGAAGCATGCAAAGATGAAAATTAGGTTAGATCCATGAAAGAGAAATTACAGCAAATAGAGAAAAATTAGACATGGGAATTGGTTCCTAGACCGGTAAACAAGAATGTAATTGGTGCAAAAAGGGTATTCGGGAATAAGATAAATGAAGATGGTGAAGCAGTAAGAAACAAAGCAAGGCTTGTGTGCAAAGGTTATTCATAGGTTGAAGGAATAGACTTTGAGGAGACATTTTCTTCGATGGAAAAAAAGAAGGCCATTCAAATGTTTCTGGCATTTTCTTCTCATAAAGATTTCTAGGTATACCAGATGGATGTTAAGTCTGCATTCCTAAATGGAGAGTTGGAAGAAGAGGTCTACATGGAACAACTAGAGGGGTTTCAATTATCAGATCAACCAGATATGGCTTGTAAGTTGAAAAAGGCACTATATGGACTTAAACAGGCTCCCAGAGCATGGTATGCAAGGTTGGATAGGTATTTGACTCAACAAAGGTTCAACAAAGGCTCCACAGATAGTAATATTTATTTCAAGATTGAAGGGAACAAAATCTTGATAGTAGTAGTATATGTTGATGATATTATCTTTGGAGAAAATGAGGGTATGTGCAAGAAATTTGCAAAGGAGATGCAAAAAGAGTTTGAAATGTCCATGATTTGTGAGTTGAATTTCTTCCTTGGACTTCAAGTGAATCAAACTAACAAGGGAATATTCATTTCACAATAAAAGTATGTTAAAGAATTATTGAAGAAGTTTGGAATGGATGAATCCAAACTGGTCTGTACCCCTATGGTGACTGGATACAAACTAAGTAAGGATGATGAATCTCCTAAAGTTGATCAGAGCAAGTATAGAGCTATGATTGGTGGACTACTATATCTTACTACTACTAGACTAGATATCATGTATGTAGTATGTTTGGTTGCCAAATTTCAAGAAGAACCCAAAGAAATACATGTTACAACTGTGACAAGGATATTCCGATATCTAAAAGGGACTCCGGATTATGGTTTGTGATATCCTAAGGATAGCGATTTAACTTTACATGCTTACATTGATGCAGATTGGGCTAGTTGTGTAGATGTTTGGAAGAGTACAAGTGCTGGTGCATTCTTCCTTGGATTCGGGTTGGTTTCATGGCTAAGAAATAAATAGGATTCAGTTTCTTTATCCACTACAGAGGCTGAGTATATTGCAGCAACATCCTACTATACATAGGTACTATGTATGAAGCAAATATTGAAGGATATAGGTGTGATGTGTGATGAGCCTATCCCTATCTTCTATGATAATACAAGTGTAATAAATATTTCAAAGAATATGGTAATGCATTCAAAGACAAAACATATATCTATCATATATCATTTCTTAAGAGAGAAAGTATTGGAGAATAAAGTCAGGCTTGAATATGTGCCTACAAAGGATCAGATTGTAGATATATTTACTAAGGTTCTTCCTAAATATGCTTTTGAGTATCTCTGGGAGAAGTTGGGGGTTACTACTCCTCCTTCTTTGAACTAGGTGCACATAGAGGTGCATTAGTCCATTGGATCTACAAATTCATCATCTATCTAGATTGATGATTGGGGTCTACTCCTCAAGGGGAGTAGAGAGTATCATTGTTGTTATATGATATGTGTGTTGTCATGGGTGCACTCCCAAGGGGGAGTGATCATAATTTATATGGTTGAAGAATCATGTCAACACTTTTCTTTTCCATTGATGTCAAAGGAGGAGAGAGAGTCATGTGAAAAAAATTCTTATCTATATTAGAAAAAGTTGAAAGTGAGAGAGAATCCTATAATTAAGGAGAAGAGAGTGTAGGAATGTTGTGTAGGCTATCTAATCCAAAAAAAAGGGGAAGAGTGTGTATGATATCTTTGATGGTTTTTCACATCATTGTTTCCATCAATGAAAAAGGGGGAGATTGTTGCAAGTATGAATGAGTATGGTAGTGTTGTCATTAATGTTGTCATTGATGTCAACACAGTCTAGGATATTATAGTGAAAGGAATCAAGTGATTGCAGGTGGTGCATGTATAGTTGAGATACTGTAGAAATGTTGTGAGTACATGAAGCTATATTTATGGTGATGGAGGTGTGCTGATATGATGAGTTACCAAGTGTTTCTGAGAAAATTAATAAATAGTGAAGAAAAAGTTGTATGTGTGTTCAGAATATGCTCTGGTAATGTGCTCTACATTTATTTTGTGTTGATCCTATGCTTGTGTGGATTTGTAGTATTGTTTATGGGCATCCTTGGGTGATATATCCTATATTGTAGCTTTTGGTTTGATGAAGAGTGAAAGTTGTGTTCACCGGTTTGTGAACTAGTCTGACAGAGTTGCTTAACTATGAATTGGGAGAAATGTATCTGCTCTGGTGGTTTATTTCAGGTCTTGCAGATCTAGAAGAAGGTATCTAAGTTGTGTTCTAGTGTATGGTGAAGTGTGTTATGTGGTCTACATGTTATCTTCTAGTTGTCGATGTGTGTGCTTCAAAGTTCATTGGTGTTTTCATTAGGTTTGGCCAACCTGGTGTTTACACATTATGCAAAGGATACGTATCAATTAAGGAAGCATGTGATTGATTGAAGATAATGTTTTGGGTTCTGGTTAAGTATTGATTTGGTCCACTCATTCTTATCCACCGTGGGAATGTTGAGTCATCGACCTTATTTGAATTGGTAAAATAAAGAATGTGTATCCGACCTTCGAGAAAGTTTCTAAGATCGAAGTTGGTATAAATACAAGGCAAGATGTTAATGTTTGCAAGCCACAAGTTTGAGAAGCGAAGTAGATGTGAAATATTGTGCAAAAGTGGTCTGAGGCAGCGAGAACTTCAATGTGTTAGACTCCTGAAAGAAGTGAGCCGATGGTGTCTACAATTCTCTGATCAAGGTTACGAATGTGTGGAAGTTGTTGTGGTGGATCTTCTATTGCATTGAGATAATGTTCTCTGTGTAACATTATCCTTTATATTTTTTTGTATTTGTATAGATCAATGATTAGAGGACTGCTATATCTAACTGCTACTAGACCGGATATCATGCATGCAGTTTGTCTTGTGGCTAGATTTCAAGAATACTGGAGAGTCACATGTTGCAGCAATAAAAAGCATATTAAAATACTTGAAGGCTATTAGAGTTGTATATGATGAACAAATTTCTATATTTTGTGACAATACAATTACCATTAACATTTCAAAGAATATGGTGATGCACTCGAGGATAAATTATATCTCAATATGGTATCACTTTTTGAGAGAGAATCTTGTAGAGAATAAAATGAAGCTTGAGTATGTGCCTACAAAGGATCGGGTTGTTGATATATTCACTAAGGCTCTTCCTAGGATACTTTTGATTATCTATGGAAGAAGTTAGGGGTTATTACCCCTCCTTATTTCAACTAGACGTATATGGATATGTATCAGTCCAATGAATTTCAAGATTCATTCTTTGTCCTAAACTAATGTTGGAGGCTACCTCTCAAGGGGAGTAGGTAGTGGTTGGTTGGTTGTTGTAGTCAAGGGAGTTAGTGTTGATGCAAGTTGGTGTTGTCTTTTGTTAGCAATTTTAAAGGATATGTGCAATGGTTGTTGATTGGTACTATTTTTTGTGTGCTCCTAAGGGGGTATGCAAAGCAATAAAGAGAGAAAGTATGTATGTCAAAAGGGGAAAGAGATGCATATGTGTTACCCTTTTCCATTGATGTCGAAGGGGGAGATGAAGCAATGTGAAAAAGGATCAATTAAGTAAGGGGGAGAGAAGAAGTAATTTGAAAAGATCAATTAAAAGAGAAAGTTGGTATGGAGCAATATGTTGGTGATTAGAGCTATTTATTTTTGTTGTTGATGTTTTTTCACATCATGTGTCATCATCAATGACAAAGGGGGATATTTTTAAAAGTATATGTAGTTTGTGTTGTCATTGATTTCAATAGGCTTATGTTTGTGTTAATGTCAAGTAATGATGGTTCAAATGGTGATGTTGCTTTGATTAGTTTCATTATGTTGTCATTAGTAAGTGCTACTGGTGTCAACCTCTAGTTTTTCTTTGATAATCTTTTGTTTATGGATGTATAGCTGAGTTGTAGTGTTGTATTTGGCTTAGAAGCGATGAGGAATTTTTGAATTTGACGAGTACAAGTATCTAGTGCTTGGTTTCCAAGTGCTTTTGAGAAAATTTGAATAAAAGAGGAAACAATGTGTTGTAGAGGTGTTTTGGTATAGAGAGTAGTGTTTTAGATTTTCTCTGTATTTCTTTTATCTTGAAGATCTTCTTGTGCAGTTTTGATATGTTGGTTAGAGGTGTTCAAAGGTTATATATCTATAATTTATTAGTTTGGATCGTTGTGCAGAAGAACTTGTGTTCGCCAGTGTGTGAACTATGTTGCAGTGTTGTTTGGGATAAATGGTTTTGCTTCGCATTTTTTCACAGTTTAGTTTCTAGTCTTGTAATTTTGGAAGTATGTTGATAACATTCATATCTAGCTTCACTCAAAGTTGTTCATGGTTTTGTGCCTCACAATTTTATTTCTTGAGTTACACTATGTGGATATTATCTAGGTGAACAAGACGAGTTTGTTCTTCAGGTGAAAGTTATTGCAAAGGAATTTGTTGGATTTCAGGGTGTTTTTGGAATATTGTAGATTGTGTTCCAGTGTGGTGTGTGGTTTGTGAGTCATCTTTTTATTTGAGGAAGTGTGTACTTAAATGTTAATGGTGTTTACATAGGTTTGAAAGACCTTGGGTGTTTACACTAATTGAGGATTTTCTTCAGTGATTGTGGAAGTGTGGTGTGGTGTATATGTATGATTTGGGTCTAATTAAAGATGTGGTGTGGTTTTCTTTCATTCCTTTCCACTGTGGGAATGTTTTGGAGCTGACTTAATTTTAATTTTCATGGTTGAGGTGCTTAGTCAACCTTGGATAATGCTTTCAAGGTTGAAGAGGGTATAAAGAAGTGTTATGTTGATGAATGATTATGTAGAGTGTGTGTGATGTGAATTATAGAGTTGTAAAGTGAAAATTTATGAAGTTTAGTGTGATATTTAATGAGTTAGACTTTTGTAAGCAGTGAGAATAAGGTGTCTACAATCTTCAGAGAAGCTGTGAATGTGTTGGTGATGTTGTGGTGAATTTTTCTATTTCATTGAGATGGATTTCTCACTATAACATTCTTCTTTCTTCTCTTCTATAATCTAGAAGTGAGTCATTGGTAGTGATCCCTTTCTTTCTTTTGGGAAGTGAGCCCTCTGGTAGTGAGCCTATTGTATTCGATGTTGCAATTACTTTATATTGTGATCTAATCCTCACTGTGGTTTTTCCCTTCTTGGGTTTTCCTTGTAAATTTGGTGTTCTATTGTGCATGGTGTTGGTGTGTTTCAATTTATGTTATTTTCTTTCAAGCTAAATCATACCAACATATTAAGGGTTAATTAATTTGATGTGGATTTGAGTTTTTATGAGGGTTTTTAGATTTTTTAATGTACAAATAATTCACCCCCCTCTCAATCATGTTGTGTGCATTCAAAAGAAGATGCATAAAGAGAGGTGTGTCTTCTTGAAACTTTTTTTGGGTAGAGGACAGTTGTTGAATGTTAGTGATTTTGTTGCAAATAGTCAGATGTGAAGATGAATCTGAAAAAGAGAATGAATATTATTTTGAAAAGATCAATTGTGTGGATAGCTATGAAGCAATACCTGGAAAATTAAATTTATGATATTATAATAGACATCTATTTGAGATTGGATAAAATAGAGGCTATGTAAAATAGAGTTGTTACCAATGTGAATGACTATAATAAATAATTCCATGTAGATTACATGGTGAAGGAGAGAAATATAGTTAAAGAAATAAATAATGAAGTTGCAGAGGTTGAGAATCCTTTGGAGGACAAGAAGGTATTAGACAATGCATCTGAGAGTGGAGAAAAGTTGGAAAGTAAAAAACTTACAGTTGTTGAGGATTAAGAAGAGAGAATAGTTGAGGAAGTTTTAGATTTTTATATTTATATTGATTTGTTTGTGAGTAAAGTAAGTGAAACAAATGGAGGAGTGAAAGTGGGGCTCTTTGATGGTCCCATCTTCGATGAGGAAATTGGTGAAGATGAAGAAGATCTCCAATTGAGAGAGGAGATAAGATAGATAGAAAATTTATTAAATGGAGAAGTGACCAGGGAAATGAAAATGAAAAATTATGAACTCTATATCTCATTTGCTAACATTTCTTTGAATGTAGTAAAGTGTCAGGAATATGGAACTAAAGAAGAAAAGATCCTCATGCAAGAGGAGAATGAAAAGAAAGAGGGAAGAGGAATTAAAGAGATCTCAACAAAAATATGCCATTTTGTAGGCATAGAAGAGGAGTTTGCAGCAATTCAAAAAGAATGGATCTTATTGACAAGAGTTGGAGAAAAAGTTGTAACAATGAATGAAGAGGAAGAAGAGGATTAAGAAAAAATAGTTGAGAAAGTTGTACAAGTTCAATTAATTTATTTTTATGAATATGTTAAAGCTAATTCATACTGTATGAAAGTGATGAGATAGATTGGAATGATGAATTATGGTATCTAGTCAAGCAAATTTCATGAAAGAGAGAAAGAGAGAAAAGATGAAGGGAGATAGAGATAAAAAAGTACAAAGTAAGGTGAAGAAGAAGAAAAAGAAAGAGGATAAGGAAGAACGATGGATGAAGAATAAGCACAAGATCTACAATTTTTTATGAGCCTAACTCATCAAACATATATTCTTACCTGGTGTGTCTGATGTAGGAGCATCCAAGTGCACAGGCAATCCTACACAACCAAAAAAATGATTTTCTCTAATTTATTTTGTGAGTTGTGTGTTTGATTTTTGGTCTTGTAGGAATAATTCTAGAGAAATTTTCATATATTTCCAACATATTAAAAATTAAATTCTAATACCTATTGGATAGGTGTCACCAAAGGCTTTACTTTTATGTGTTTAGTGGCTCATAAATGGGATATTTATTCACCAAATTGGAGGAGAAAGAAATCCCATGCCCAGGTTAGAGGAGGTTATTTTTGGTGCATTGTAACTCCTTGAATTTAAAATTTACATCAATTGAAGAGGGAGAGGAATTTGGATGCCTAGAAGTGGAGGTAGTGGAATGAGATACTGGAAGGAAATTTTAGTAAAGATTTTGAATTTCTTGCTAGGAAAATGTAAGAGGGGAAGAATGGAGAAATGGGATGCTCAGAAAAGGAAAGAGGATAATTTAATGTGGCTATCGTTTGAAGGATATTGGCAACACACAAGCTTAAGGATGGAAAAAGCAAGGTAAGATGAAGAAAATGAGAGGAAAAAAAAGGAAAAAAAAACTAGAGAGCAGAGAGGATAGAGTAATAAAGATTGGAGATGTAATTTTTGATTCACATAACTATTTATGAAGCTTTTGAATATAATTTTAGTGGTTGGGTGAACAATATTTCTTGTAGAAAATTTTGGTTATGGAAAGTGTGCTTCATGTAACTTATTTCTGTAGGCATTACAAGTTTGAATATTGAAAAATCATGTGTGATGTTTATTTTTTTGGACAGCACTCTCTATACTTTTAATTTATAATTTTAAAAATTAAATTCCTTCGTTGAGTGATTTGGGTATTGTTGCAATTGTTTTGATGTTGTCTGAAGCTAGTTGCTAATTGTGGGAATTTATGCATTTTTTGAGTTTTGGCTATAAAATTTGAAGGGTGTTGTTGGGAAAAAAATATGATCTACTTACCTTCTTGTATACATGAGACTATCATGATAAGACAGTTCAAATTCTTGTGTAGTGCTAACTATAGTGTTGTAAATTGTCACCCTTGACAATTTCACACTATGTTTGGCTCCTCCCTAAGTACTTGGCCTAATTATGTGATGTAGGAGTATCCAGTGGTGTAGGGAAATCTTGCATCACCAACAAAAAATGTTTTCCTTATTTTCTTTAGCTGTTTTGAGTTCCATGATGGCACTTGAGGGGTGTAAGATAGTCAAAAGTCAAAAAAGGTGAAAAATGGTCACTTACTATTTTTAGTAAGTCGGCCTGAATGGGATCATATAGGCCTAAAAATTTACCCCAAGGAGTGGAACTGAAAAAAAATTGACGGCGAAAGAATCATCTCAATACCATATACGATTTGGGAGATACTAAAGTTTTCGTCATGATAAATTTCTCCAATGCAGCTTCAAATTCAAATATGAAAACCTTAGAAGCCCCAAAATAGCTCAAAAAGTGGATGAAATGATCTTTGATGGTTTTGACATTGTAGATATCTTCAAGATCTTTCCAATGATATATTATAATTTGGACTCCCAGACCAAAATTTATGGCCCTACGAAGTTGCCCCACTAAAAATTGAATTTCACTAAAATTATTTCCTAGTCAAGAAATCAAATGGGGAGACTTTTGGTGCCAAAACAAAAGGGAAAGTTACACTTCCTGGAACATTCTATGGTGGTTATTGGGTAAAATAGAATAGTTTAAGTGGGGGTTGTAGAAGGTGGCTCCATTAGTGCAAATTGTGGCTTTGAATAATATATTTATGTTTTCAAAGAGTTTGTTGTAATAAATCAATCCTATGAGGCTGTAGCATCGTAAAATATAAATATGTAATGTCATTTTCTAAAAGTAATTGAAAGTGAGTTATTTTTTGTCTCACATCTTCTTTGTTGGTATCTATTGTTGTGATTTGTGAGGGTTTCGAGTAGTGAGGCCCTTATCAAGTGGTATCAAAGCCAGGTTTTCCTAAGTGTGTAAACAAATTGCCGAATGTGAGGTAGTTTGCACCAGGACTTGTGGTTGTGGATTTTTGAGAAAAGTGATCAAAATGCTTCTATGAAGAAATTGTGGTGGTGGAAGAAATGTTATTGTACCAGAAGAGGGCTTTAGAGCCCTACAGAGACAAGTTCAAGCACTGCAAGAGGAGTTGCATCAAGGGTTTGAGCCAAGAAGATGAAATGAAAGTGAAGATGAAGCTAAAAATGAGGAAGAGTTCGAAGAAGAACAAGATGTAGTAGATCTAGAGAAATATTATTTAAGGCCATCTCCAAGGTTGGGAAAAGGATAAAGATCGATGTTTCTACATTTTTTGGAAATCTTAACCCATAAAAGTTGATTGATTGGATCAACGACATGGAGGAATACTTTGAGTATGAGGAGGTGGAAGATCTTGAGAGGGTCAAATTTGCAAAGACCAAGATCAAGGGTCATGTGAATACTTGGTGGAAAGAGGTACAACTAGAAATAAAACAAAGAGGAAAAGAGAAAATTACTAGATGGGACCAGATGGTGGACAAATTAAAAAGATAGTTCATTCCTATGGACTATGAGCTAGATTTTTTGAAGAAGATGCAAGGGTTGAAACAAGTGGGAAAATTTGTCAAGGAGTATAGAGAATAATTCTACCATGTTCTAATTAGAACAAGACATTTTGAGGCCAACAAGGAAAAAGTTGCTCGTTACATAAATGGGTTGAAGTCGAGTATTCAAGAAGAGTTGGGTCTAGTAAGAATGTCTACCACTGAAGATGCATATCAGTTTTCTTTAAAGGTAGAAGAAAAATTGAATAGAAGGTTTGAAAGCAAGCAAAGAGGTGGGGGTCATGGTGGAAAGACTAGTGTATGGTCATATGGAGGTCAAAATGAAGATCAAAAGAAGGGTGAAGGATCCAGTAGCATCCAAAACCAAAAAGGAGATAACACCTACCATCCTCATGATTAGAATAATGGAGACCAAAGAGGAAGAGGAGCCTTTTGTGGAACCTATTTCCAATGCAGAGAAGAAGCACATAGAGCCTATGAGTTTTCTCAACATCAAGGATGGAAAAATAGAAGAACTGAGGGTAATGCATGAGTTGCACATGTAGATGAAGATGTTGAGTCTTCACATTCTGAGGATGCAGAAAGAGGAGAGGTTCTTGTTACTAGAAGAGCCCGGTTGAATGAGGAGAAAGAACCAAATCAAAGGAAGAATATTTTTTGCACGAAATGTAAGTGTGAAGATAAATTTTGCAATGTTATTATTGATGGAGGTAGTACTAATAACCTTGTTTTAGAAGAGATGGTTAGTAAGTTGTGGTTGGAAAGGAAGGCATCTAAATCCATATCGAATTACTTGGTTGCAGAAGGACCATAAAGCTTTGATAAATGAACAATGTTTGGTAAAGTTCAAGATTGGAAATTACCATGATGAGGTATTGTGTGATATTATGCCTATGGATGTTTGCCATATTTTGTTAGGAAGACTGTGGCAATTTGATTGGTGAGCAGTACACGATGGACATGACAACACCATTTCTTTGACAAAGGATGGAGTTCGTCATAATTTGAAGCCCTTGAAAGAGGTAGAGGAAAAGGTATGCAATAATGTAAAAAAAAAATTAGTTGATGGAAGAAAGCTCCTAGAAAGTATGGGGCATGAGCATATGTGTTTTGTATTTATCCCTAGATTTGATAAAGAATATACTAATGAGGTGCCGGTAGAGGTTTCAGATTTGTTGAATGAGTTTTAGGATATTGTTTCTGATAACATACATGAAGGTTTGCCTCCACTAAGGAAGATTAGCCATCAAATGGATTTGATTCCTGGAGTCAATTTTTGAAATAATGCAACCCATCGAATGACTCCTGTAGAGAATGAAGATTTGAATAGACAAGTGCAAGAGTTGTTGTAGAAGGGATTGATTCGAGAGAGTTTGATTCTATGTACAGTACCTACAATAATAGCACCAAATAAGGATGGAGAATGGAGGATGTGTGTAGACTCCCAAGCCATCAACAAGATCACCACCAAGTACAGATTCACTTTTCCAAGGATGCATGACATTATGGATTGTTTGAGTGGAGCTGAGTACTTCGTAAAGATAGATCTAAAGAGAGGATATCACCAGATCCGAATTAGAGAAGGAGATGAATGGAAGATAACCTTCAAAACAAAGGAGGGCTTGTACGAGTGGTTAGTCATGCCTTTTAGGCTAACAAATGCATCAAGCACATTTATGCAGCTTATGAATGAGGTATTGAAATATTTTTTATGAAAATTTGTTATTTTTTATTTGGATGATATTTTAATTTTTAGTAAGACATTAGAGGATCACTTGATGCCTATCTAAAGAGTTTTTGAGAAGCTAAGGGAGGACAAGTTGTTGATTAATTTACAGAAATGTAGTTTTGTGAAGAGGGAATTGGTGTATTTGGGATTTGTTGTCTCAACAAAGGGTCTTAAAATGGATCTAGAGAAGGTGAGAGCTATCATTGAATGGCCTACCCCAAGGAGTGTTATAGAGGTAAATAATTTCATGGTCTAGTAAGTGTTTATAGAAATTTTATTAGGAATTTCAATAGTATTTGTGCACCTCTAACTGAAGAAATGAGAAGGGATACAAAGGATTTTAAATGGATTGTAGGAGCAACAAAGAGTTTTGATATGTTGAAGAAGAAAGTCATAGAGAAGCCTGTTTTAGCACTTCTAGATTTCAATAAGGTCTTTCAGGTAGATTTTGATGCTAGTGGCACTACCATAGGAGTTTTTTTGAGTCAAGAAGGCAAGCCTGTTGCCTATTTAAGTGAGAAGTTGAATGATGCTAAGAAGAAATATTTTGTCTATGATCAAGAGTTTTATGCTATAGTTCAGGCTTTGAAGAAATGGAGACACTATTTGTAACCAAAAGAATTTCCTTTTATATATTGATCACCAAGCTTTGCATTATCTCAATAGTCAAGGAAAGTTAAATCAAAGGCACTTAAAATGGGTTGAGTTTTTATAGAGTTATATTTTTGTTTTGAAGCATAGGAGTGGAAGGTCAAACATAGTTGTAGATGCCTTAAGTAGAAGGAAAAAATTGTTGACAGAGATGAATATAGAGGTTGTTGGGTTCAATGAACTCAAGATTTTGTATGTCAGCCTAAACAGGCTCATATGGGCTTGAAAATTTACCCCAAGGAGTGGAACTAAAAAAAAATCTGATGGCAAAAGAATCATCTCAATACCATGTACGGTTTGAGAGATATTAAAGTTTTGGTCTTGAGAAATTTCTTCAATGCAGCTTCAAATTCTTGAATATGAAAACTTAGAAGCCCCAAAATAGCTCAAAAAGTGGACAAAAAAATCTTTGATTTTTCGGTGTTGTATATCTCTTCGAGAGCTTTCCAACGATATATTATAATAGCAAATTGAACACCCCGACCAAAAGTTATGGCCCTGCGAAGATGCCCCACTAAAAAGTGAATTTCATTAAAATATCTTCCTAGTCAAGAAATCAAACGGCAGGACTTTTGGTTGCAAAACAAAAGGGTAAAATAAAAAGGGCTAAGTGGGGATTGTAGAAGGTGGCTCCATTAGTGCAAATTGTGGCTATGAATAAAATTTGTTTTTCAGAGTTGATTTTTTTGTAATGAATTTCAAGCCCATGAGGTTGTAGCATTGTAAGTTCTAAATATGTAATGTCATTTTTCTGAAAATAATTGAAAGTGATTTATTTTCTATCTTGCATCTTCTATATTGGTGTATGAGTGTGAATTTTCACCCCTAATGCAAATTCCCTTTTACCCCCTTGCACTTTAGAAAACCTAAGGCAGAGGCTTAATTCCACTTAAGCCCACTGCTCACATTCCACTTGGCGCTTTGTTTATGTGTTGTTGGAGGTGTTTCTGTTCGGGATGCCCGAGCGACACGCAGATGTTTGCATGGCACATTTACATCCCTAGCAGATTCCTACGGCTAGAGACTGTAGAGGCATTACATTTTCGATTGGAAGTCAAAGAGTAACATCCCTCTTCAGCTAGTCGAGCCGAATATGGTCATTTTTCACCTTCTCCTTCAGATTCTTGACCATTCCATCCATTCTCAAGTTTTGAGAGATCTTGAGTTCATCACTTCACATTTTCTCCACTCTTTCAACACCCATTCAAGCTTTGTAGAAGCGTTCTTTCACTCCATTGTAGAAATACACTACTCCATCACTCCAACAGGGCGAGCACAGGACAAACACCGCGGCAACAGAGGCTTGAGTCCCACTCATTCTCTCCTCCACAAGCCTTAAGCACTTTGGATGGAGGTGGTAAGCTCCTCTAATCTCTCCTATTGTTTTCGATTGAGTAAGCACATATTGCTTGAAGTATTTTGTGTTTACGTAGCTTGTAGTTTCTCTTCTTTATCATTATCTCTACTATTCCAAACTTGGTTGTCCGTGGAGGTAGAAACACCAAGACGGGGGTTTGACTAAGGCAGGCCCCTATACAGCCCCAACAATTTCTCCTTTATTGTGTGCAGGTGGAGAGAGTTTGAAACAAGTTAGCGAGGAGGATATTCTATGAGATCATCTTTGTCACCCTCTCAGTAATATAATTCCTTTATCACATTAATCTATATTTTTCGTACTTATTAATACTATTATGTCATTCTAAAAACTTGTAGACTAGGTTGTTAGTCCTTCCTTGGAGAAAAACCTCATCTCTCTGGTTTTCTGGCCGTATGGATGCCAACGCACCTGTGAGACACCAATGTATTATGTTTTCGTCCCAGAAACACACTTTTTGTCCTCAGACAAAGAGCTATCTAAGACGTAGAGTTGACTCGGAAAGTGACTCTTCTAGTCTCCCTTCAATTCTCAAGTTTGCAGAGTGGTCGATGGACATATAGTCCTCATCATTCTCATCCTTTTCATCCTAACCTATCCCATAAATTGAAGTAAGTTAGGGCAGCCTTTCTTCTTTTGGCCTTTCGTGACCTAGGGCCTTGCAGTGGGTGGTCCACCTACCTTAAATTTTGGTGAACCCAACGTGAACCAACGTCTATCCATTTGTCGACGTCCTGAACTTTTTCTCATATACCTCTTGGTTGTTGTAACCTGGTGTGTTGTGAAATTTGATGAGCTTCACGACCCAGTCTATGAACTCTGGGCATATTGTTAGAAGAATTTTGTGACACCTTCTGATGGACAAGTTG
This sequence comes from Sequoiadendron giganteum, assembly GCA_007115665.2. Taxonomy (NCBI): domain Eukaryota; kingdom Viridiplantae; phylum Streptophyta; class Pinopsida; order Cupressales; family Cupressaceae; genus Sequoiadendron; species Sequoiadendron giganteum. The sequence goes on along the minus strand of CM021103.1, from coordinate 86,681,986 downwards.
AAGGTCTCCTCTAGCTTCACTACCATACTTTTCTCTGGTTCTGTGGTTGGTTTGTCCACACAGGAGCACGTAGTGCGAGGCGAACCTAGGTTTCTTGATGAAACCGATAGCATCCCTACTCCTCCTACGTTGCCAACCTCTTCATCCATAGACAAGCATGAGGTCATTTGTATCCCTTCTGAGTACCTCGCTAGTCTCAGTAAAGGGTTAGGTGCATTGGAAAATCACCTAGAAGGAAACCCAAAGTTGGCTAGGGCTGCTAAGGTGATTGGTGAAATAAGATACATGGTGGAAAAATATCAGATAGGTGTAGAACCCTTAGCTAGTCTCGTTGGTCTAACCGAAGCATGTGCCCCCGCTAGCCTTGGTTGCATGATATGGGGTGGCCTCTTTGAGGAACGCGAGAGGCAGCTAGAGATGGAGGTGGCTCCGACGGAAACCACATTGATGGCGGTGACATCAGTGGCAGCTCTAGTGGTGGTCACAGTGGTGGCACCAACGCAAGTCACACCAATAGTGGAGGTTCTAGCGGTAGTCATGGCAGTGGTTTTGGTGGTCTTATGTCTTCTAATGACCCTATTTTGAATACACTTCTTCAGAATATGGGGAAGATGCAGAATCAGCTAGCAAACCTATCCCAGGCCTCGGCCCAACCTATCTTCCAACATAGCCCATTTTTAGTTGCAATCCTAAATACTCCTTTCCCGCAAGGGATGGAGATTCCATAATTTGAGAAATATGGTGGTAAGTGGGACCCACAAACACATGTGTCTGCCTTTAATGCCCTGTGCATAGATTTCTTCCATCATGACGCATTGATGGCTAAAATATTTCCTCGATCCCTCAAAGATACAACACTAAACTGGTATTGTTCTTTGCCCAATAATTCCATCTTCACATTCGATCAGCTTGTGAACCAGTTCCTACGACAGTGCCAAGCCAATATTGGACTGAAGATGACCTTGTTAGACCTTGTTAGATGCAAACAAGGGGACAATGAGAATATTATAGACTTTATAGCATGATACCAAGCACTCTTCTCACAGATCTCATATTTGTTACCCGATTTTGATGTACAGAATGTCTTCATAGGGAACTTAGAAAGGCCTTGGCAAGAGAAGTTTTCCCTCATGAAGTATCCTTCTTTTGCACACTTATGTGTGGCTTTATGAGAATACCAAAAAATGGTGGTTCAGTTCAGGGGTCCTCCCTCATGCTCCCATCTTGAAGGAAGATCTATCGTATCGATCTCGGAAAGAGGTAAAACTGTTGTGAATGTAGTAGCCGTTGTGGATAACAACAGCCTCAGATGCTTATTCTTCCATCTTACAAAAGTTGGTGAAGGATAAAATTCTTACCCTACCACCTTCTAAACTAGTTTGAGAACCATACCCTAGCTGGTATGAATAAAATACTTATTGTCAATACCATCGAGTTAACATACATGATACCAAAAGTTGTATGCACCTGCATCATGAGATATAGGATCGCATCGAGGATGGTAGTATCTATCTTGATGGAGGAAAAAAAAACATGAACAAATCAATGGTGAAAGCTAATAGTGAATTGCAGATATACACAAATCCATTTCCATCACATTCTGCTAACATGATTATCGATCCCGTTGATTCTACCTCTCACCCCGAGGCATATGTTAACATGGTTACTGTTACACTCTCTCCTCATCTTGTGATCAGCTCGTCGGATGTGACATTTACCTCGCAAGATGTTCTTACAAATAGCAAGCCTTCTCTGCTTTATATTCCCACTCGCCTCAATGGTAACATTGTGATAGGGGTCTTAGTCAACCCCGCAAGTAGAGTGAATGTTATCACAGAGGAGACGTTACTCTTAAACTCCTTATAGAGGGAGAAATATGACAAAACAAAGTCCATCATCTGCACACATGATGGAATTTCTCTTAAACCCTATGGATCAATAACATTGTCCATCCTAGTGGGACTTAGGAGTGTAGACATGGCCTTCGATGACATCCCCGATTTGGACCTATTCAAAGTGAAGCTAGGCATACCTTGGCTAGCTTCCATGAATGGGATCACCTCCATGATTCATAAGTTCCTTAAGTTTTCCCACAAAGGTTTCATGCACGTAGTGCATGACATTAGATATCAGTTTGTGGTATCCCATGGAGGATACTTGTTGGATCACTTTTGGCCAACTCCAGTCAGTCCATTCCCATAGTGAACGAACCTGCTTTACAAGAACTATGTGAAGTACAAAACTGGGGACAAGGGACAACTGAAGTTGACCCTTCTTGTAACTGAACAAGATGCTACCTCCTCCTCCTAAAAAGGAAAGGAGAAACTTGCTCCCTCTCGAGCTGACTCATCCACCCCTCTCTCTTGGGAAGAGTACTAGATGAACAAGCCTGTGTTCTACCTGCTAAGTCTGATGATGCCTCCTTGGCAAAAGACCAACGTCAGGATATCAGATCTCCCTAACGGGTCCCGAAGACCCTGGTATTATTTGTAAGGCAGAAAGAAAGGCTCATGAAGAGATTTCGCCCCTTGACCTATTCCTATTCTCCTAAATAGGAAAGGCTCCCCCTCTAAGGTGGTAGAGTCAACTCCTTCCGTCCTTTCTAACCCTGCCCTTCCTTCTCCCATTTAGGAGTCTTCCCTTCTAATGGAGACAGCCATGGAGGACACTCCCATGGCTGAGCAAGAACCTTTTGTCCCTTCATAGATCTCGTCTTTCGGTGTGAAGAGCCATAGAAACCGCCTTGCACGTGAGCGTAAGTGTCATTGAAAGGCTCTCCTAGCTGAGCAAGCCTCCTTATAGAAGAAGGAAGAGGAGACAACCTCATCTCCTACTGTGTCTTCCTCTCTCCCCCCTTCTATCCCTGTCGAACCTAGTTCTAAATCTCTTTCGGCTCCCACTATGAGAACACATGTACCTAGAAGGGTGCAATTGCTCATCGCTCATTCGATGGAGCCTCCCTTGTTGACTTTCATCCCAGATGTCTTGCCTTTCCCAAAGCCCATGGACACGGTGAACACTTCGGTTATGTCCACTATGGTTCTTTCCTCTTCTCCCTTGACCTTCCTTGTTTCATCTATGGGGAGTTCACCTCCTCCAATGAAGAAGAAGGTAGAGCATGGCCCCTCTAGCAATGGATGACGTAAAAAGAGCCCAACTTCTCCAAAGGGTGGCCCCATGCTGACTTGTTATGTCCTAATGATAGAACTAGCTCCAACCTCCCCTGAGTTTGTCATTTCTCTCGAGTCCCTCGGTGAGCCGAGCAATGAACCTCGGGTGCAAACTCCTCCGTCCGCCGAGGTGAAACATGGCACTCTCGTTAAGTGCATGTTTAACAGGGTGGATGAAGTTTCGACCCTGTCAGCGATCTTCGCTAGGTCGTTGACCCTAGACCCAGAAGACCTAAGCGATAGAGACCTCACAGATCCCTCTACCTTGGCCCTTGTTGTGGGAGGATTGAAATCTCCTCCCCTTAACATTACACCATTGCAGTCTCGTCATCCTTCCCCCTTCGATGATCTAGAGTGGGAAGCTAATGACCTTTGGTTGACTAGTGTTAGGGGGAGACCCTCTTCTTAATCTTTAGATTAGATATGTGTGTGTATCGTGACATGTGTTCCCCCATGATCATGCTACATGTGCCTAGATTACCCTCATCACCACTGTTGGTGCATGGATATAGGTGTGGTGTTTGTTTTGTAAAACGTTCCTCTATATATGTCATCATTCTTCCATGTTTTTGATTTACTTTTGATAAATTGGGGACGATGCAAAGCATCAGGGGCATTTAGGCCTCCTTCCATGCTGACCCAATTTTTATTTTACTTTGTCTTATGTGCATTCTTCCTGATCTGGTTGGGGATTGGTGATCTTTTGCCTCTTACCGCAATTACCTATATATATAAATAAAGGCAGATTTGACCCATGAAACCAGACCCCCTGTGCTCTCTGTGGGTGATCTGTTTGCTTTACTTTTTGCTTTACATTTCTCTTGTCTTTGCTTGAGTTGTCCCTTTCATGCATGAAAATTTCTCTTCTACATTACCTGGTCTTTAGAAAATGCATTTGTTGCCAAATGAATCTTTTCTTGAAGACCCTTCACACACTTCCTTTATATAATTGCATTCTCAACTTGAAATCCTAGCAGACAATGTTTCCTTCATCATGGGTTCATAAAGAAATGGCTTGGAAACCCTCCTCTGAAGCAGGAACGGTCTTAGTCTTCCCCTCGCATGAGCACATCTCCTTCCTTTCTATTTCCTTGATGAAGTGAACATCTTTCAAAAGGATTCCTTGATGATGAATCGATTTGAGAAGGAAGACATTAAGCTTTTGAATAGTGTGTCCCTTGAGTGGACCCCTTTCTTTTCACGTAGGTTCCTGAGGGACCCCTTCAAAAAATCTTAACAAGTTCTATGGTGTCTAGCTTGGGGGAAGCCCAACTAGAACGACTTCACACCTCGACGTCTAGTCCGAGGGCAGCCCGACTAGATCGTCCTCACTTCCCTATGTCTAGCTTGGGGGCAGCCTAACTAGACCTTACCTTTCAAACAACGCACCACTTGAATGTACCCTCCTTCCTTTTGAAGGGTTCCTGAGGGACCCCTTTGAAATCCTTACAACTTAGTGATGGTCTACATGACTGTCCATTTGCTGGCCTGTGCGGCCGCTTCCTGATGTGTCTTATCCGTGGGTAAACATGTCGCCACTTCTGACTTTGTGGAGCCCCCTTTCCTCGGTCTCCCTCATGTGAGAGTTCTTGGGGGATACCACCCTTGCAGGACTATGAGCCTATAAGGTACTTCCATAGTTCAGCTTTGTAGTTTCGCAGAACTATGAAGTCCTCTCTTGCACTTATGAGTTCGACAGACCATGCACTTCTTCCTCGTTATTTCAGGTATACATCTCTTACTCTGTTACTTCTTTACTACTCTACTTTACTGAAGCACTCATCAGTACTCATGCTCACTAAAGTGGGGGCAAAATGTATGAGCGTGAATTTGCACCCGTAACGCAAATTCCCTTTTACCCCCTTGTACTTTAGAAAACCTAAGGCAGAGGCTTAATTCCACTTAAGCTTGTTGCTTGCATTCCACTTAGTGCCTTGTTTTTGTGTCAGTGGGGGAATTTTTGTCGGGGATTCCTATGCAACGCATAAATATCCACACGATTCACTTATGTCCCCAGTAGATTCCTACAATTGGAGACTACAGAGGTGTTACATTTTCGATTTGAAGTTGAAGAGTAACGTAACTCTTCGGCTGGCTGACTTGAATATGGCCATTTTTCACCTTCTCCTTCATATTCTTGACCATCCCATCCATTCTCAAGTTTTTAGAGATCTTGAGTTCATCACTTCATATTTTCTTTCACTCCATTGCAGCAATCCAATACTCCATCACTCCAATAGGGCAAGCATAGGACAAACACCGTAGCAATAGAGGCTTGAGTCTCTCTTGTTCTCTCCTCCACAAGTCTTGAGCACTTTGGATGGAGGTCGTAAGCTCCTCTAATCTCTCCTATTGTTTTCAATTGAGTAAGCATGTACTGCTTGAAGTATTTTGTGTTTACGTAGCTTGTAGTTTCTCTTCTTTATCATTATCTCTACTATCCCAAACTTGGTTGTCCATGGAGGTGGAAACACTAAGATGGGGGTCTAACTGAGGTAGGCCCCTATACAGCCCCAATAATTTTTCCCTTTATTGTGTGCAGGTGGAGAGAGTTCAAAGCAAGCTAGCGAGGAGGATATTCTACGAGATCATCTTCGTCACCCTCTCGGTAATATACTTCCTTTATCATGTTAATCTATATTTTTCGTACTTAGTAATATATTTTTTCATTCTAGAAAATTCTAGACTTGGTTGTTAGTCCTTCCTTAGAGGAAAATCTCATCTCTCTTATTTTTTGGTCGTATAGACGTAATGCACCTATGAGACGCCAGTGCGTTGCATTGTTGTCCTCGAATCACACTTTTTCCCTTCGACAAAGAGATATCTAAGACATAGATTTGACTCTGGAAATCGACTCTTCTAGTCTCCCTTCAATTATTGGGTTTGTAGAGTGGTCGAAGGACACATAGTCCTCATCATTCTCATCCTTTTCATCCTAACCTATCCCTTAAACTGAGGTAAGTTAGGGCAGCCTTTCCGCTCTTGGCCTTTTGTGACCTAGAGCCTTGCAGTGGGTGGTCCCCCTGCCTTACAGTTGGTATCTATTGTTGTGATTTGTGAGGGTTACGAGCAGTGAGTCCTTCATCATTATGCTTATTATTTACTCATTTAATTGTTTTCTTTATAAAATCAAATTCATTTTGGGAATTAAATTTAATTATTTATTTAACATGAATAAAAAGTTCAAAATAGGTTTGGTCAAGGGTTCCCTCATCCTTAACTGCCCTATTTTGGTCCAAATTTAAATATTTTATTATTGACATTAATATATTTGTAAATGTAAATTCAATTTTGGCCTTTCAAAAGAATTATTGCAAGAAATATTTTATTATCAAAGGATTTATTGTCTTTCTTATGTTTCTCCTCTTTACAATCCTTTTGGAAATGACCAGATTTACCACAATTCTAGCATTTATCCTTGGAATTTTTACCAAGAGACTTAGATCTCCTTGAAGACTTGGACTTATACTTTTTGTCCTTTTTCTTTCCTTCCTCCTTTGATGTACCATGAATAGATAGGGCCTCCTTGGCCATCTCAAATTATTTTCTCTACATCTCCTCAAACAACAATGAAGCAACCACATATTCCATCTTGAAATTGGTTGTTGTACTTCCAATAGCCATCACTAGTTGGTCCCATTAGTCTGGAAAAGAACATAACAAAAGCATGCAACAATCATTGTCTTCAATCTTCACACCAACAAAACCCAGTTGAGAAACAAACATATATTAAATGCATTTAGGTGATCAAAAAATGATCCTCCTTCCTCCATAATTAGATAGTACAACTTCTTTCTCAAGAATTACATATTTACGAAGGATTTCCCTTGATAAATATCACCAAGCTTCTTCCAAAGATTAGTTGCAATCTTCTCCTCGTGGATATTCAAGAGCACAAAAGTAGCCAAACAAAGTCATATCAAACCCTTGGCTTTCTAATACATTAGGTTTCAATCCTCTTATGAGGTTGTTACTGGATTTGTATTGGATATTGCAACCCATAGATCTCTATCTATGAGCATATCCTCCATTTTGAGTTTCCATAACTCAAAATTTCCATCATTAAATTTATCCATCTCTATTATTTTGGATGTGCTTTCCATCTTAAACTTGCATCAAGATTACAAATCTCTCTCTGCAAGAACTTTTGGACTCAAGGAACACTTAGACAAGGGCTGAATCAGTGTTCTATAGAATTGACCTTTGCAAAGCAGATCTTAAAACCATTTACAACAATTAACCAAAAGTAAAGATGGAGACACATGAAACAAACAACCATAACACCATAACACAAGAATTTTTACGTGGAAACCTTGTTAGGGGAAAAACCACGATGGAGGTTAATCCACAATTTTATACTTTGTTAAAAGTATAGAGAAAAGGGGAATGCACATGCATTCAGGCACATTGCCTAGAGCTCATTGCTCAAAATTAGGAAGGATCACTTCCTTACAAAATATTTGGATTACATCAAAAGGTTGAACTAAGAAGGTAGCATCTAAGAATGCCTGGTCACAGTTCCGGTTAGGCTCATAGATCAGATTCTAGACCTTTTGTCTTATTCTACACTTCGCTCTACTCTGCCTTAATTCACTTCTTAAAATCCTCTTTTGCACAAGTGAAACTTTGCATAATATCTCTACAACCCTTCTGATATTCACAAGATATTTCAACACACTTTGAACACATACACCAAATGAATGAATTGATCTCTTATATATATCCGCTACCAAGGATTTAATTGCTTTACATCCGCTTCATCAAACTATAAGATATTTCCCAATAGTTAGCTCAATCCATGAATAGCATTTAATGTGCACCCATCAAATATGGCCACAACATTGCGAGGGCTCAAAATAAAATCTCCAAACATAAAATACCTCAAATAATTATACCTCGAATATCCGTGACGCGCTTCATTCACTTAGTCGGCCTTCGTGAGCTGATAAGGAGAAAATCATCCTATTAGATCTTTTGACCCATACACTGATTGATGCAATGACACAAAACTTGATAATAAGATACTCCAGATGCTTAACAACCTTCCTCAAGATCCACAACACAAAATGATAATTCGGTGAAGTATATAGATCGATAGATTTAACTTTAATCGGATACCCTGTTCTTCGCTCTTACTTCCAGTAATACTCTGCTCTTTACTCTTTATGCCGGTATGGACAAATATTGAACTGCGGACCAGATTAATGACTTAGGTTGCCATCAATGACAACACTAGAAGCCATATTCCAACAATAACTCCCCTAAATCTAGATATGCACAAAAAACCTTCGAACCCAGCAAGGATAACAAAGTTGGTTAGGATTTGATACCAACTAAAAGGAAATTAGAGTGTGGAAATTATTTCCTAATGCAAATCAATTAGGAGAGGGTTGCAAAAGTTTGTTTCAAATCCTTTAATTTTGACAGTTTCATTTAAGATTGCACATGCACATAGTTATTTTTAGGTTTAAACACATAAACCATAAGACACATAATTTACGTGAGAAAACTATTTTGAGAAAAAATCCACACACCAAAGCATGAATCAATTGTATTACTATAATAAATTGTTACAATACAAGTCTCAGATTTTATGCTCTTGTAGGTGTAGTTTCACTATGACACAAGATTCCAGAGTAAATCTAGTAGCATAACGATATACAAATATTACGATCATAGATATTTAACAAATGCACTAAGGCATCAATATATACTTCTCATACATGGGAGTTCAATATTTCCATGTGTCAATCTCTCAGTCTTTGCATGCATGCAAACTAAAACTAACAACATACACGAATCCCAAGTGACCTAATTAGAAACCTATCAGACATGCATGTACATGCACCAATATGCAACAACATGCAAGCACATGTAAGACTTGTATCTCCAAAAACCACACAACCTCACATGTTAGGTTTCCTATAGATAAAATCAACTTAACAACCAAATATAACTCACCCCAAGACTCCTAGTCATTCCCAGTGAGAACTCATCTTTGTTTAGCAACATTCCCTTCTAGCTTCAGTCAATAAGTCAAACACATGACACATGACATCATGGAACTCATCCTAGAGATTTTCAAAAATCACAATGCTCAAATGAGTGCCTAGGTGACTAGTGTCACCTTTCCTTGCTTTCACTTTTCTGTAGAGATAAACTTGTACATAAGTGGACCCCACCAATGCTTGCTTCCAAAATAGATTGCCACATGTCAACATGGCACTCATTTTAGATGTCTAAACCCATGTGACATGTGTCATAGTTCTATCCTTTTTCACCTTGCATGTAGGATGCCAACTCTCTATTGGGTCCCACAAAGTGACTTAGAAATTTGGATACAATTATTTTTGCATTTAATAATAGAATCAAAAACTTAGGGGTAAATAATTAATTAATTAATCATGGGACTCACTTAGGTTGAGACAACTTAATCCCAAAAATAGAAATATGGAGTGACATAGATAGAGGGAGATAGGGAGAGATAGAGATATAAAGAGGGAGAGATATGTAGAGATATATAACCTAGAAAAGATAGAGGGGAAGAGAAAGGGAGAGAGAGAGAGAGGAGAGATATAGATAGTGGTAGAGTAAGGGAAAAGGGGAGAGATATGTAGAGAGGGAGAATGAAGGAGAGGGGAAGAGAGGGAGAGATAGATAAAAAGATAGATGGAGAGAGAGAGAGATATGTTCACCTAGTTCAACTTGGGCTAAGGTGAACATAGGATCTTTAATGTCACAAAATTGCACCTAGGGGCAATTTCACATTTTAGCACTTTTCCTATCATTTATGATACCTAAACGCATTTATGAAAAAATCCCCATGGATCTAAATTTCTTGATTCTAACTCCATGTGGTCTAATGGTGAAGCAACAACAACCTGTCGACCCGTTTCACAAAACTTGTATCTTGGGTGCCTACGCGACATGCAAACGTCGGCGCGGAACATTGGCGTCCTGGCAGTTTTCTGAGTTTGAAATGAGGAATCTCAAATCCTAACTCTTGACACATGTGTATTTGTAGTCAGGGTCTCAGGTGTAACAGATCTTTACCACCCTTGCATGCAACAAAACCCCTCCTTTTCTCTCATTTTTGGGGTTCTCTCATTCATTCAAGTCTCTCTCCTCAACTTCACTTCTCAATCTCTTCTACTCTTGGCAATAGAACTTCCACAAGCGAAGCTCTATCAGACTAAGGTCCCTCCAATAGCCAAAAATCTATAGAAATAATTCAATGGTGTGTCTGTGTGTTCAAGAGGGGTTCGAGGCATGTTGGTAATGCTCTCTCACTCTTTTCTATTTGTGAATAGATTAGATCTCTTTGTTCATTTACTATCTTGGTGGTGCGGGTTCTCCTCCTGAAGCGAGGATTACTTTCACCACCTCCTTTTGTTCATTTCGATTACTCTCTTTATTTATCTGACTATCCATGGAGGTGGGAATACCAAAGTGGGGGTTTGATTGTGGCAAACCCCTATACAACCCCAAAAATTTTCCTCATTCACCTTATTTGTAGGTTGTTAAAGTAGAGCTCAGAGCAAGGATTCAAATGTTTGATTATTTGTAAGATCCCTCTTAGCTCTCCTTGTGTTTTCTTTTGGTTTTTGTCCCTTATCTCATTATTTCGTTGAGTAAACCTTGAATTTGGGCTAGATAGTGAGGCTTTGCTCTAGTTGTTTGATTCTTCGAGCCCTCTATTTCTTAGGATGTTTGTGCATCATTTGGACTCCAACACACCGTGTTAGTGTCCTGAATCCACACTGTAGTCTTTTGACTGAGAGCTCCTCTTCTAGAGGTAGGAATTTAGAAGGTTTTCTCTCTCAAGTTCTGAAGTAGTCTTTTGTGGCAATTAGTCTGGATATACTTTCTTTGAAATTTCTTCATTCAACTTCTATTGAGGTATGGATAAGGGCAGATCACTCCCTAGGATTCTCTTGAGAATGAAGAGACTCGTGAGCAGTGAATCCCCCTTATCTCATAGTATCACAGACAACAAGGAGACCTTCTATGATGATTTATGCAATTTTTTACTCTCCTTAGTAAAAATCTAAATTTTTCATTATTTATTACTTCTTTAATGTTTCAAGTCTTTTGGGAGGATTATTGCAAAAAAACCATGAAGAAAAGAATTTGCATGCAAGAATTATGAGCATTTAAATTTTAAAAAATTAAGGAGGAACATATAATGATGATATTTAATTTTTTGGTGCACAATCTACCCAAGTTATCTTATCTATTGTGTATATCTTTGAATCAGCTTTCTAACACCTAGAAACATCAAAATTTTGACAAGTAATGCAAACATTATGCCCATTTTACTGAAGGGTGCTTTTTTGCACTTTTCAAAAGGGATATCCATTTTTATTTTAAAATTAATTAAAGTACTTGTAGGAAATGGATATCCATTATTAATAGATATCCATTTGTTGCACAAACGGTTGTTGTTGCACCAAAAGATCGACATGTTCATGCCCAATACAACTACTAGAGTTAATGAATCCATGGGAGGCAATTAATCCATGTCACGAACCCAAGAGTTGTGTTGCACAACACAAGGAGACCAAGGGCACACACCTTGCAACAATCCCCCCAGTGCAAGCGAGGTGTTCAAACCAATAACCTAGGCTCTAATACCAATTTTTTCATAGACGGTTGTTGTTGCACCAAAAGTTCAACCTCTTAATGCCCAATACAACCATTAGAGTTAATGAGTCCATGGGAGGCAATTAATCTATGTCACAAACCTAAGCAATGGGTTGCACAGAACAAGGAGACCAAGGGTGCACACCTTGCAACACCATTTTGGTTTTGTATTATCAAACCAAAATCAAATTTTATCTGACCCATACGAAAATTCAACTTTTTGTTTTACGATTTTGACAAATTAAAAAAGGAATTAAAGGTGTACAACATTAATTATAGGTTTATATATTAGTCTAGAAATAATATTATAAACTTATAATTAATGTTGTACACCTTTAATTTTTTTTTTTTTTAAATTATACCAACTATGTGCTAGATGTGTAGGACAACTAAGAGGAGGGGGTGAATTAATTGTTCATTAAAACATCAAAACCCTCATTAAAATTTTGATGTTTATTAGCCCTTAAACATTTATCATGCATTAGCATAATGTAAACATATGAAATAGTAATGCAAACATATCGAACACATAAGAACACTAGATTTACATGGAAAACCCAAGAAGGGAAAAACCATAGTGAGAATTAGCTCACAATGTAAAGTAATAGAAACATCGAATACAATAAGTTCACTGCCCAAAAGAAAGAAGGGCTCATTCCCAAAGGACTTAATGTCTAGAAGAAAGAAGATAGAAGAAGGGGTGGATCATTGCCAATTTGAACTAATAACAATGCATCTCTCTTATGTCAAAGGTACAGTTCCATTGAAGTACAAACAACTCATCCAACATAATAAAATGTAGACACCTTCTACTCACTACATTTGGGAGTCACGAGCATTAAAGCTTGCACTTAGATCATTATTATTGATTAAATTTGTATCTTTCACAAACCTTCTATAGATCCACACTCATTTCCAAAAAATCACCTTACTTATATACCATTCATGACCTAAACAATCTCAATTAGGTTGGCCTTAAGGAAACATATGCACCTTAATTGTGCAACATCAAATAGATCAAAAGAAAACACTTTCACGGTGTAAAGAAGAGAAGGAAAACCATGCCACAACTTAATTCAGACCCAAATCTACACCGACATGCTTCTAAACACTTCCAAAAATAACAATCATCCTCTACAATGAGTGCTAGCACACTAGGTTGGCCAAACTTGTACTAACACTAGCAAGCAACCAAGAGAATGCCTCTCTAGGCCCAAAAACATCTTGCAGAACATACAACAACATTCCAAAACATCTTAGAATATTTCACATCATCATAATATTTTCCACTACTATTACAACCACCTAAAACTTAAGAACACCTTTATTTTGTGCAACTAGACACACTGACAAAGACATCCAACACACCAAACAACCTTCTAGAACACCACAACACTTGAAACTTCAAGGGAAGGTAGATAAAGAATATATAAGCATGTTCCCAAATCCACAAGACAAGAACCTTCACTGTAGAGAAATGCGGAGCAATATTATTTCTCTTAGACACCTTGTTTCACTAGATAAGCATATTGTCAAACACATCATCCATTACAAAATGATCCATAAATTGAAACTTTGGATATATAACCTATAAACACCTCTAATCATCATATCCAAACCACGTAGGCATATCTTCAACCATAAATAAATGCAGAGCATAACACTAAACACCTCTCTATCACACTGAACTCTCTTTTATTTAAATTTTCTCAAAATCACTTGGAAACCAAGTGAACCAACTGCATCAACAAAACCAATGAAATCTCTACAACACATTTTAAGTGTCTGCAACATCTCTCATCAAGTATAGCACATCCACCTATCTGTCCAAACACAACTTCTGCAACTATACTTCAGTAAAACATCAATGACAACACCAACAACATTGTGTTGACATCGATACCAACAACTCCATGCTTCCAACAACTCCAATACTAGGGGTTGAAAACATCAACACCAGGAAAATTCCAACTTCATACAAGGGGTTGATATCAATGACAACACCCAAACAACTCACAAAAAACTCAATCTTTCAACAATTTCCCCCTTTATCAATGATGGCAATAAAAAATTTCTAAAAAACCGTCAACAAAAACTCTACAACAAGTAGCACTCCCCCTGACTAGGACAACTCTTACTCTTCATAATATCTCTTCTCAAACTTCTTCTCCTACAACACTAACTCTCCCCCCTTTGTTCAGATAATACTTTTCCATAAATTGTACTAACTCTCTTCATGTTTTTCAAATTCTCTCTCCCCCTTTGAAATCAATGGCAAAGGGCCATAGACTCATCCAAATATTTTTCCCTCCCCCTTTGAAAATATTCAAAGGGAAACACCATCAACCAAATTTTCTTCACTCTATTGCACTTACTTTTATGCAATCTCCCCCTTAGGGGCACAAAATATGCTCCATCTGACCTCACCAACCAATAATACTACTTTCTCCCCGTGAGAGGTAGCCTTCATCAATCTAGAATAAAAGAATAAATCTTGAATTTCTCCATCAGACTGATGCACACTCTTATGCATCTAGTTGAAAGAATGACGAGAAATAATCCCTAACTTCTATTGAGGATACTCAAATGTATCTTTAGGAAGATCCTTTGTGAAAATATCTACAACTTGATCCCTTGTAGGCACATACTCTAGCTTCACCTCATTTATTGTAACCTTCTCTCTTAGAAAGTGATACCATATTGAGATATGATTTATCCTTGAATGCATCACCAGATTCTTTGATATATTTATAGCATTTTTATTATCACACAAGATAGAAATAACTTCATCATATGATATTTTGATATCCTTCAATTTCTGCTTCATCCACAACACCTATGTGTAGCAAGATGTTGCTGCAATATAATCTACATCTACATAAGATAAATATATTGAATCCTACTTCCTACCCAACCATGAAACCAATATTCTTCCAAGAAAGAAAGAACCTCCACTTGTACTTATTTTATCATCCACACAACTTGCCCAATCTGTATCAGTATAGGCACTTAAAGAAAAATCACTATCCTTTGGGTACCATAGACCATAGTCTAGAGTGTCCTAAAAATATCTAAACATCATATTTACTTATGCCACATGTGATTCTCTAGGATCTTCTTGAAATATGGCCATAAGACAAACTGCATGCATGATATTTGGTCTAGTAGCAGTCAGATATAGTAATCCACCAATCATTTATTTGCACTTGCTCTGATCAGTCTTAGGAGATTCATCATTCTTGCTCAACTTGTAACTAGTAACCATAGGAGTACATACTAGTTTAGAGCCTTACATTCCAAACTTCTTCAACATTTCCTTGGCATACTTTGAATGTGAAATGAATATTTCTTTTTCTATTTGGCTGATTTTTAGCCTAAGGAAGAAATTCATCTCCCCAATCATAGAAACCTCAAAATCTTTCTGCAAGTCTCTTAAACACACCTTCATTTCATCCAAATATTATATCATCAAAATACACTACCACAATCAAGATTTGATCCTTCTCAACTATAAAGTAAATATTGCTATCAATGATACCTTTATTGAATCCCTGGTACAAGAAGTACCTATCCAATCTTTCATACCAAGCTCTGGGAACTTGTTTGATTCCATACAATTCCTTTTTCAATATGGAAACCATATCAAGATTATTTGATAACTAAAATCTTTATGGTTGTTCAATGTATACCTCTTCTTTAACCTCACCATTCAAGAATGCAGACTTCACATCCATCTGATAAACCTTGAAATCCTTATGTACTGTAAAGGCCAAAAACATCTTGATGGCCTCCATTCTTGCCACCAAAGAAAATTTATCCTCAAAATCTATTCCCTCCAATTGTGAGTAGAACTTATGCATAATCCTAGCCGTATTTATGATAACTTCTCCATTCTCATTTAGGTCTACATCAATTATTATTCCATAGATTTGGTCCAATTCTCATCCTTACATGATTCAATTATTATCTTAGGTTCTAATTTAGAAAGTAGACACAAATTTACACGTTCTTCTATCATGAAATTTTTTCTTCTTGTCAACACATCTCTTCTCTTATCACCAATGATCAGATCTTCAAAATGATTCTTTTGTACATACTTAGGATTATTATAAATCATTTTCAAAGCTTCTTCTTCTTCAACCTACATTTACTTTTCCTTTTCTTCTTCTTTTTCTTCTTCTCTGCAAGAGGACTCATCAGATTTATAACCTTATATCAATACTGAGATTTTATGTGGTTCTTCATCTACTTTAACACTTGAAATTTTAACTATTTTTTTCAACCTCTTATTGTAGCACCGGTAATCCTTGCTTCTTATAGAGTATCCGACGAAGATTCATACATCCAAACTTTCATCAAACTTTCCCGAGTTTTCTTCATCCCTCTTGATGTAACATTTTTTTCCAAACACTCTAAAATATTTGACAATAGGAGTTCTTTAATATCATAGTTCATATGGAGCCTTTGAACTGTTTACTCTTGCTTGTACTCCGTTCAGTATGTATATTGTAGTGTGGATAGCTTCTCTCTAGTAGACATCTGATAGATTTTCTTCCTTAATCATTTTCCTTGTTGCTTCCTAAACTATCCTATTCTTTCTTTCCACCACTCCATTCTATTGAGGAGCCCTAGGAGCTAACAAATACCTCTTTATTCCATGATCTTCACAAAAAACATTAAACTCATTGGAGGTGAATTCTCCACCTCTATTAGACCTTAAGTACTTTATTTTCATATCCATTACATTCTCAACCATAGCTTTAAATGCTTTAAGCTTGTCTAGAGCTTCTTATTTTTCTTTGAGAAAAGTTACCCAAGTCATTATAGAGTAATCATCAATTAACAACATGAAATACTTGTCACCTTGAAAGGTTCTTATTCTTGTAGTTCCACATAGGTCTATATGCACCAATTGTAAAGGTCCTACGGTAGAATATTCTTTGATATTGAACCTCTCTCTTGTTTGATTCCCAACCTAACATTCCTTGAAAATTGCATTGATAGGCTTTGTAATTCTTGGCAGATCTCTCACAACTTGAGTAGAGTTGATCCTCACTAGGCTATCAAAATTGATGTTACACATTATTTTATGTCATAGCCAACTTTCATTGATTTTAGTCATAAATCACTTACCATTAGCACCTTTGGGCTAATAAACATTCCCATATGTCCTTATTCCTACAGCAACCAAAGTTTTGAACCTTCCTTTTTTGATTTCACAACCACCATCTTAAAATACAAGATTATATCCTTTGCTACAGATTTTTCCTACACTTAGAAGATTATGCTGGAGACTCTTCACATAAAGAACATCATCTGTATTATGCTTTCCAACAAAACTAATTGAACCTTTTCCACATATCTTAGCTGATGTATCATCACAAAACTTAATAAGACCACCTTCAAACTTCTCAATTTTAAGAAAATTACTCTTATCACCTATCATGTGATTTGAGCATCCACTATCAATTATCTAGTGATTCTTCTCCTATCTAGCATGAAAAGAAGTCATTATACTCACCTTGATGTTGTGACTTGTTTCTGAAGCAATTTCCTTCATACATCTTTCAGATTCAATAGCATTGTTTCCAACATTCAAATCCATCAACAAACATTCATCATTTTCATCATCTGGGTAGTCAAATTCATCATCAGATATGCTAGCATCTTCTTTAACATAATAACTTCTCTTGATAGATTTACCTTTGTTATCCTTATATTTTTCATTTGAAACTTTGGTTTGACATATTAAAGAATAATGGCCTATCTTTCCATAGCTAAAAAATTTGAAAGGTAACTTACCTCTGTATTTTACATTGCTCTTTTTCAATCTCTTGACAAAATTTGCTTCTATCTCATCAAGATCATCTGGATCTAATCCATCATCCTTCTCTATTTCCCTAGCTTTAAAAGAAGTCTCTTTTTTTGAATCATTTTGACTAAACTCTCTCAATAAAAAAGTAGTTAAAGCACCAAACAACTGATCTCTAGAATAATGATCTAAATTTTGAACTTTCTCAATTGCAGAAACTTTATGACTATAAGATTTAGGAAGAGTTCTTAATACATTCTTTACCACCTCATCTTCTTGTAGTTTTCCACCAAGGCTATTGATGGAATTGAAAACTTCATCCACTCCATGCATGTAGCTTGCAGTATCTTCATCTTCTGATATTCTTAGGGTTTCAAACTTAGTCTTCAAATTTTGCATATTTTCTTGCTTGACCTTATCATCTCATTCATAGACATTTTACAACTTTTTCCAAAGCTCTTTAGCATATTTGTAGCTCATAACCTTCACAAGTTCTCAATCAGCAAGACCACTCAAAAGAGAATTCTTTAATTTGTCATTGTTCTCATATTCCTTGATCTCATCATCAGTTATTGGACCATTAGTGGGCATGGTATATCCATCTTCAATTTACTTCCATACTACAAACCCTAGGGAAACAAGGGAACCTTCCATCTTGGTTTTCCAAAATGCATAATTCATCCCATCAACAAAGGGAGCCTCCTTCCTGTGCACCATCTAGATCTAACTCAAATGGTAAAGCTTCTTCCAAGGAACCAAGATCTAATAACAATTGTTAGATGCACATGAGAACTGAGAGGGGGTGAATCAATTGCTCATTAGAACATCAAAACCCTCATTAACATTCAAATCTTTATTAGCCCTTAAACCCTTATCACACATTAGTAGAATGTAAACATATGAAATAGTAATGAAAACATATCAAATGCATAAGAACACTAGATTTACATGGAAAACCCAAGAAGGGAAAAACCACAGTGAGGATAAGCTCACAATGTAAACTAATAGAAACATTGATTACAATAGGCTCATTGTTGGAGGACTCACTACCCAAAAGAAAGAAGGGCTCACTACTAAATGACTCACTATCTAGAAGAAAGAAGATGGAAGGAGGGGTGGCTCACTGCTAATTTGAATTTCTAACAACACATCCAAATTATGTTGAAGGTACAATTCTACTGAAGCACAAACAACTCATCCAAAAAATTAAAATGTAGACACCTTTTGTTGACTACATCTGGGAGTTATAGGCATTAAATCTCACACTCATCATTATACTTGATTAAATTTTCATTAGATCCACACTCATATCCAATAATTCACCTTACCTATATACCATCCATGACCTAAACAATCTCAATTAGGTTGGCCTTAAGGAAACATACACACCTCAACCCTACTTGTCCGTCAATTCTTGCCTTCTTGGCTGTAATCATAAATTCTTTATTTTTTGTGTCAAATCACCCTGTGGTGATTTCCCCCTCCACGCATGTGTCTTGTACGCGGGTTTAATTATCCTTCTTTGTATTTCTAGCCTTAACTATCACTTTTTTATTATCATTCGCGACAGTTGAAATTGGCATTTTTTGCATTTTGAGTTCTCTATGCAAGTTGGAAGTATGGGTGGTGAGCGGGTCAGGACTGAACCTAAAAAATGTGAGGAGTTTTGGAATAACCCTTTGGTCTAGCACATCTGCATGGAGGGTGGCATTGCTCCACTTATGGGGTACTTGGTTGGCCATTATCCTATCCTTTTGGGTCAGTTTGCCAATTCGTGGAAGGACAAATGGGTCTCCATTGGTGGTATATAGTTTGAGATCAGTGAAGAAGTTATTGCATAGGCTATGGGTTTGTTGTGTTCTGAGAAAAAGTATCTAAAACACACCAAAAAAATTGACCATGAAAGCTTAAAGACCTTCTTCAGAGGTGAGCAGACTCCGGTGCAGAATCAGGCGGGGTTTGAGAGGGATGCACTCCCGAAGCCCTAGGACCAAGTGTGTATGGCATTGATGAAGTATGTAACTCTAGAAGGTAGATTTAAAACCTATTTCTTCTACCATTTTCCTCTTTTAAATCACCTTAGACATAAGATGTTGCTTAGTTTCCCATTTTTTCTTTTAATGGACCTTGAAAGCTCTATCGACAAGTGCAAAGAGTCGGCCAACCGCAACCCCTGTAATCCCCTGCTGCTCCCGCTCCACTAGGGGCTTATCCTGAGACTGTATCACTTTCATCTTGCCCTTTGTCTACCCAAATCCATCACGGTGGTCCACATTGAGAACATTGAACCCCTTTCAACTGTGCACATTTCCCCGACTGAGTCTAAGAGCCCTCCTCAGAAACCTAATTCGGGCAATGTGGGGAATCCAAAAACCAAAATTACCACCAAAAAACTTAAGGGTGGGCTGGGCAAGGCCCATGCCAGTGCGGCGGAAGGACTCTGTGAGCTTAAAGCCACTCCGTCTGACTCAGCCTACAAGGCTACCTTGACAAAAAAAGGTAAGGAGAAATGCATTCTGACCCTGATGGCCAAGGACTATAAGGGAAAGAATGTTGTTAGGAAAGATTCCAGAGGGGATATGGTTGTGGGAAACATGGATTTGACTGGAGGGGAAAATTTCAGGAGGAGATCCAGGAGGCTGGCCAAGAACAAGAAGAAGAGGCTAATTATTGAAGACTCTGAGGAGGAGCAGTCTGACAACAAAGGTTACAAGGAAGAAGATTTTGAAGAGGAGGAGGATGACATTGTGGAGGGGCCCCAGTTTACTCCGATGAACAACAAGCTTTCGGTTGATGGCTCTACCTCTCACTCTCCCCATCCCCTGGTGGATGAGCCTGGTGAGGTTTAGGGGACTATGGATGTTGGGGTGGATTCGTGTGATGTGGTTAAAAGAATGGATACTATGGATAAAATATTTCGGGGGTTAACCCGCTTCACCATGAAGTTGGGTCACTTTGTAACAAGCACCCTGTCTAATGCTATAATTGAGGAGCTGGAGGGTAACAATAGCCAGGACAACAAAGAATGGGTGGGTGATGAGGCAGTGGACCTCCTGATTAAAAACTAGGACAATGTCAGTTAGTTGCTCCCTGTGCCTATCTGTCGGTTGATGCTCTGCGGTTGTTGTGCTGCCTCTGGGTTGTTTCTGTGTTTTTTTTAGTTTTCTTTTGATTTTCTATTTTGTCTGGTTTCTTGTTGGCCCTAGTGGCTCGTTTTGAAGGGTACAGCGCCTTGTAAATGCTGCTTAACTTTTCAAAAACATCAAATAGGTCAACACCAAACACTTCCATGATATAAATAAGTGAAGGAAAACCATGCCACAACTTAACTAGGACCCAAATCTACAATGAACCACTTCTCAACACTTCCAAGAATAACAATCATCCTCCACAATAAGTACTAGCATGTCAGGTCGACCAAACCTATACTAACACTAGCAAGCAACCATAAGCATTCCTCTCCAGGTCTGGAAACATCTCGCAGACCACACAACAATATTCCAAAACATCTTAGAGTATTTCACATCATCATAATATTCACCACTACTATTGCAACCACCTAAAAATTAAGAACTGTTAGAGAAATAAAGGTGAACATCAATAATAGAAGCTTAAACTTGTTATAAATTAGATTTAACAGTTTTAACCATATGGCGTTTAGATCAACAATAACAAAGAAAAACAAGAATAGAAAGTTGAACACATAACATAGTTTTTACGTGGAGAAACCTTTTCAAGAAAAAACTCCACCAAAGAAGAGATGAATAGCTTGTATTATCAGCAAATATGTTTACAATACATCCACTCTAACTCCTCTTCAATCCGGCAACATCTGTGTACCTGTAAAACATCTCATGGTGTCTCCCTCTCAACCCCTCAATATATAGACTCATGGGGGCTCAAAATACCACCATAAAACATTACCATTGGTTAAACCAAGGTTCAAAAAAACCATGATAAAAATCCATACGACCCCTTACATGCTAAAAATGGTCTCTTACATGCCATTACACCTTCTTACAAGATGCAATAAGAATCCCTATAAAATAGGAGATGCTCTTACATGCGTCATAAACTCTTACGCGTGTCATAAATGTAGTCATAGTTTCCATAGAATCTTATAACAGGGGTCACAACTATCATAGATGCTCTTACAACATATGACAAGTGTCATAACATGTCATAACCCACTATTCCCAAGATGGACACTAAGATTCTCATGTGAAACCATTTTTACTATTATAGTTACCACAAGCTAGTAAAAGTAACTCAATAACTCCTAGCCAGTAAAACAATAATTACTGAGGCCAGTAAAAAAAAATTACCACTGCTGGTGAAACCTCCAATCCCTTATGGGTCAATTGCAAACAATAATAGGAGAAAATTAAATACAAGATATTTACAAGGTTGATGGCACCTTTATCCCAACATTCTCCCACTTGACATCATACATTGTAAATACACCCATAGGAAAACATAAATCAACTAAGCACAAGCAACAAGGCCCATGGCCTTCCTACACCAAGTAAATTTCTCTGTGCTCATAGGTTTGGTAAGAACATCTACAACATTCTCCTCTATGTCAATCTTCTTTATCTCAATCTGACCCTTAGCAATCAACTCACGAAAAAAATGATACTGAATATCAAAATGTTTAGTGATGAGGGCTACACCACCCAAACCAAACAAAACACAACAATAGATACCAACATAGAAGATGCAAGACAAAAAATAACCCACTTTCAATTATTTTCAAAAAAATGCTATTACAGATTCAAAACTTACATGCTATAGCCTCATGGACTTGATTCATTACAACAAAATCAACTTTTAAATAAAAACTATTATTTGAAGCCACAATCTGCACTAATGGAGCCACCTTCTACAACCCCCACTAAACCCTTTTTAATTTATCCAATAACAACCATAGAATGTTCTAGAAAGCTCAACTTTCCCTTTTGTTTTGGCACCAAAAGTCTCGCCATTTGATTTTTGGCCCAGGAAGAAATTTTAATGAAATTCACTTTTTAGAGGGGAAACTTCATGGGGCCATAACTTTTGATCTAGGTGTCCAATTTTCTTAATTGCATATCGTTGGAAAGTTCTCGAAGAGATCTACAACACACGAACCCATCATAGGTTGGTTCGACTACTTTTCAAGTTGTCTCGGGGCCTCTAAAGTTTTATATTTGAATTTGAAGCTGGATTGGAGAAATTTCTTGAGATAGAAACTTTAATTTCTCCCAAAATGTTCAAGGTATTGAGGTGATTCTTTCATGACCAAATTTTTTTTTCAACTCTGCTCCTTTAGGTAAATTTCCATGTCCATATGAGCTCATTTAGGTTGACTTACTAAAAATAGTAAGTGAACGTTTTTCACTATTTTTGACTCTTGACTATCTCATGCCCCTTAAGTGTCATCATGGAACTCAAAACAACTAAAGAAAATAAAGAAAACAATTTTTTTGGGTGATGCAAGATTTCCCTACACCATTGGATGCCCCTGCATCAGACACCCAGGGTAATTTGAAAAGTGACCCTGTCACTTCTCAGGAGTTAGAGGGAAACCAAGATGGTTAACCTCAGCCTCAGATAACCATGATGAATCTTCAATAGGAATTCCTCTCCAATTCACAAAGTACTCTGCATATTTGCATGTTTCTCGTGTTTCTACCCACACGACTATCCAAGAATTCTTCTATCTCTTCCTTCTCTGAAGTAGGTGCTAGAATTTTTCACTGTTCTTTTATCGTCCCCTCCTCTATATCACCTTCATGATACTCTATCAAATAAATAATTTTGAACACATGAGAAATGTTTATTCCACTAGGAAACTCTACCTCATAAGCATTTCATGAATCATGCTTCTTCAGGATCTTGCATGGTCCAAACTTCTTCATCTTTAACTTATTGTATGTACCAATTGGAAACCTTTCCTTTCGCAAATGAACTATGACTTCATCCCCTACCTGGAACTCCTTATACCTCCTTTTTTGATTTTCATGAGCCTTATATTGTGAGTTCATCTTATTTATATGTTTCTTCACCTCTTCATGAAAATTCTTCAGGTGCTCAACAAAATCTTCAACTTCAACACTACTCTTCTCCCCCTTATCCATCTTTCTCAGTTCATAAGTAGTTCTTGGACTACTCCCATACACAATTTGGAATGGTGATTTACTAGTGCTCCTATTGAAAAAATTATTATAAGAAATTTTTGCCTATGGTATAATCAAATCCCATCCCTTAGGCTTATCTCCTAGTAAGCATCTTAGCAGGTTATCCAAACTCCTATTCACCACCTTTGTTTGTCCATCATTTTTTGGATGGTGTACAAAACTGAACTTCAAATCTATCTTCAACTTCTTCCATAATTTCCTCCGGAAATAACCAACAAATTTGGTATCTCTGTCTGAAACTATACTCTTTGGTAGACCATGTAGTCTCACCACCTCTTTGAAAAAAAACTCTGCAATATGAACAACATCACTGGTCTTATGACATGGAATGAAATGGGCCATATTTGAAAATCTATCCACCACCACAAATATGGAATCATGCCCTCTCTATCTCCTTGCCAAGAACAAAATCCATGCTAATATCATCCCATGGCCTCTTAGGTACAAGTAATGGCTGATACAATCCAGTATTCTAACTTGTTCCTTTTTCCATCTAACATACTCCGTAACTTTGTACAGACTTCTTCACATCTTGTTGTGACTATGACCAATAATAATTCTCACTAACAAGAGCAATGGTCTTATCTCAATCGAAATGTCCAACCAATCCTCCACTATGCTTCTCATTGATTATATTCTCTCTCATAGAACTCCTTGGAATGCACAATTGGATTCCTCTAAACAAAATCCCATCTTGGATTAAGAAATCCAACCATCTTGTCCTATCCAATGTAACAAGTTCCAAACAAGCCTTCCAAGCTTCTATAAAGTCTGGATCTTCAGGATATAAACTCTTGAGTTCATTGAACCCAACAACCTCTATATTCATCTCTATCAACAAATTTTTCCTTCTACTTAAGGCATTTGCAATTCTGTTTGACCTTCCACTCATGTGCTTCAAAACAAAAGTATAACTCTGCAAAAACTCAACCCATTTTAAGTGCCTTTGATTTAACTTTCCTTGACTATTGAGATACTACAAAGCCTAGTGATCAGTATATAAAACAAATTATTTTGGTAACAAATAGTGTCTCCATTTCTTTAAATCTTGAACTATAGCATAAAAATCCTGATCATAGAAAAATATTTCTTCTTAGCATCATTCAAATTCTCACTAAAATAGGCAACAGGCTTACCTTCTTGACTCAAAACAACTCCTATGGTAGTACCACTAGCATCACAATCTACCTAAAAGACCTTATTGAAATCTGGAAGTGCCAAAATAGGTTGCTCTGTAACTTTCTTCTTCAACATATAAAAACTTTTGGATGCTCTTGTAGTCCACTTAAACTCTTTCCTATCCCCTCTCATCGCTTTGGTTAGAGGTGCACAAATACTACTGAAATTATTAATAAAATTTTTGTAAAAACTTGCTAGACCATAAAATGATCATACCTCTGTAAGATTCCTCGAGGTAGGCCATTTGATGATAGCCCTCACCTTCTCTAGATCCATTTTAAGACCCTCTATTGAGACAAAAAATCCCAGATAAACTAACTCTCTCTTCACAAAACTACATTTCTTCAAATTAATCAACAACTTCTCCTCCCTTAGCTTCTCAAAAACTCTTCAGATATACATCAAGTGTTCCTCAAATATGTTATTGAAAATCAAAATATCATCCAAATAAACAATAACAATTTTTCCTAAAAATTCTTTCAATACCTTTTTCATAAGTCTCATAAATGTGTTTGGTGCATTGGTTAGCCCAAAAGGCATGACTAACCACTCGTACAATCCCTCCTTGGTTTTGAAGGTTGTCTTCCATTCATCTCCTTCCCTAATCTGGATCAAGTGATATCCACTCTTCAAATCTATCTTCATGAAGTACTTAGCTCCACTCAAACAATCCAAAATGACATCCATGCTTGGCAAGGCGAATCTATACTTGATGGTGATCTTGTTGATGGCTCTAGAATCTATACACATCCACTATTCTCCATCCTTCCTTGGTGCTAGTATTGTAGGTACTACACATGGTCTCAAACTCTCTCTGATCAATCCCTTCTGCAACAACTCTTGCACTTTTCTATTCAACTCTTCACTCTCTACTAGATTCATATGATGAGCTGCCTTATTCGGAAAACTGGCTCCAAGAATCAAGTCAATTTGATGGCTAATATTTCTTGCTGGATGAAAACCTTTACGTATGTTATCAGAAATAATAGCTTCAAACTCATTCAACAAATCTGAAACCTCTACAGGTACCTCAATAGTATCTTCTTTATCAACTCTAGGGATCAATGCAAAACACATATGCTCATGTCTCATACTTTCTAGGAACTTTCTCCCATAAACCAAACAAATTCTTGCATTATTGCATACCTTTTCTTCTGCCTCTTTCAAGGGCTTCAACTTATGATGAACCCCATCCTTTGTCAAAGAATAGGTGTTGGCATGTCCATCGTGTACTGCTCACCGATCAAACTACCATGGTCTTCCTAACAACATATGAAAAAAAATTATAGGAATAATATCACACAATACCTCATCATGGTAATTTCCAAGCTTGAACTTTACCAGACATTGTTCATTTACCAAAGCTTTATGGTCCTTGTACAACCAAGCAATCCAGTATGGATTTAGATGCCTTCTTCTCTCCAACTGCAACTTACTAACCATCTCTTCTGAAATAAGGTTATCAGTACTACCTCCATCAATAATAACATTGCAAACTTTACCTTCACACTTACATCTAGTACAAAAAAAATTCTTCCTTTGAGTTGGCTCTTTCTCCTCATTCAACAAGGATCTTCTAGTAACAAGAACCTCTCCTCTTTCTACATCCTTAGAATGTGAAGACTCAACATCTTCATCTACATGTGCAACTCATTCATTACCCTTAGGTCTTCTATTTGTCCTTCCTTGATGTTGAGGACACTCGTACGCTCTATGTCCTTCTCCACACTAGAAACAGGTTCCACAAAAGCCTCCTCTTCTTGGTCCTTGCACAGATCTTCCTCTTCCTCTTTGGTCTCCACTATTTTGATCATGAGGATGGTAGGTGTTATCTCCTTTCTGGTTTTGACTGCTACTGGATCCTTTACCCTTCTTTTGATCTTGATTTTGACTTCCATATGACCATCCACTAGTGTTTCCACCATGACCTCCATCTCTTTGCTTGTTTTCAAACCTTCTATTCACTTCTCTTCTACCTTCAAAGAAAATTGATATGCATCCTAAATGGTAGACATTCTTACAAGACTTAGCTCTTCTTGAATTCTCGGCTTCAAACCGTTTATGTAATGGAAAACTTTCTCCTTGTTGGCCTCAGAATCACCTATTCTGATCAAGACTCGATAGAATTATTCCATATAATCCTTAACAATTTTTCCTTCTTGTTTCAACCCTTGCATCTTCTTCAACAAATCCAACTCATAGTCCCCAGGAATGAATGGTCTCTTCAATTTTTCCACCATCTGATCCCATCTTGTTATTTTATATTTTCCTCTTCTATTTCTTTCCAACTGGACTTGAAATATTCCAAGCCAATTTTTTCGTTTTTCAGATTACAAATTAGAAACAAATGCACCCGTTAAGGTTAGCAGCTAAACCCAAAACGTGCGGAAGCAACTCTAACCAGAATGTACACCAGGATCCCGATGTGGGCAAGGTGTGAGCATTGGTCAGAGGATCTAAATCAAATTGCTTATGCAGGAACTCTAACCAAGAATAGCGTCGATGATGGCGAGCATATGGTCAAAGGATCTTCTACACTAAGTGCCGAAAGGGAACTCGACACCAAGTATGTGCTACCCAATCCAGTATGGAGTGAGGGGCAACCATATGGCGGAGTGTTACAAAGTACAATGCTTGAAAGAAATACTGAAAAGCTGAAAGTACTCAACACCCAAAATGTGCTTGCTAACCCAGAGTGGGAAAGTAGCTACCATAGGGCGGAGATGTATCTATTACAAAACAACTTCATAATGAAAGAGAGCATTACAAATCAGATTTGAAAATGACTGCCAGTACTACTGTCAGTTTACAAAATGAGGATCATTCGCCTACCAATAGCTTAGGAATTTGAAAGATTAACAATAAATCATAAAGAACTCTCCTTAGCTTCGATAGAGTGCCAAAACAATACAACTCTTCAATGATCAAGATTCTAATTCTGGTTTATCACAAATCTGCACTTTAAATTGAAAAACCAGCAACCTATGAATTTACTCATATGCTCATAACTCTCTCATTTCTCACCCAAATGATCTCAAATCTGATGCAATAGACCCTCAAAATGATGGCGCCTAACTTAGTAATAAGAAATGACATCTAAAAATGGTTATTAATTACTGACACGAATCCTAATGCACTCCAGAAAGTACGGCTTTCAAGGAATGACGGATTTGCATTATAAAATCGTAAGCTTCGTATTAAAATCTGCAAATATTCATGAAAGGGCGCCTTTACCAATAAGATGCAATGACACAATACCCAGAATGAGATTATTTTTGTTTTCTGATTTACGAGTGAAACTACAGATTCAGCCTTGTTATCAACAACTCCAGAAAATGACATAAAATGCAATAAACTGAACTTCTAATGGCAAAACAACACTACAATGCAAACCTCACTACAACTCACTCAAAATAAGCAATCCTCTCCACTAGGTGCTATCTCTCAAGCACGAAGTCGAGCCAAGGCTAGGAGGCATTCATTCCTCGAAGCAATCCAGCAACCATTTTGGCAGCATAACAATAACATAGACAAAAGATGATCAAATGAGAATCCAAGGATGTCTTTTATAAGCTTCTGTTGACCTTCCTTGAAACCCTAACTTCTTTTCCAAAGTCAAAACCCTAATCCCAAGAAATGGCGTCCTTTTCCAAGCATCTTTAATTTTGACTTCATTAAATTTCTCACTTAAATAAATGCGTCCTCCTTAAGGCTTAGTTTTGACTTGATAAATTCAATATAATTTTAATATAACCTCAATGATGGCGCCACCCTTCAAGTCCACCTTTTAAAATAACATTAAGTTATTTGACTAGGCCAAGGTGATAAAATAACATTTAAATTATAATGTTATTTTTAAGTGAAATGAGCTCAACTCTCCAAAACTGCATTCTGAAGCCCGAAACTGAATACGCCACTTGAGACAACTGAAGGGGAAAGTCAACTACCTGAGACCAACCTGTATACTGCCAAAAATAGAATTTACTAAAAATAGTAAATTCCAGAAAATGCTCTGAATGCCGAAATGATCATACCACTGCGAAGCTCTCTGAAAACCCAGAAAGAATCCGCCATCAGATCCACCAACTCCGAGCAAAGACATCCCCAAAAATAGGAAACCCTAATTTTACCTTCCGACTAGCCTTCGGGTTTCCAGAAAAAGGCCAACGGTCACTGGAAATATCAGGTTTGAGAAGGTGAAATTTTTGTCTTGAGTTCACCAATCATTACCTTGTTGTTACCAATAAATAACATATCATCAGCATACAAGATAATAATTTGAATATGATCATCAATAACCTTAATATACACATAATGATCCTCTTCACTCCTAATAAATCTCAACTTCAATGCAAAAGAACCAAACTTTTGATACCACATTTTGGGTGACTATTCCAAACCATAAAAAGATCTTTTTAACCTGCAAACCAATTTTTATTTTCCCTTCATAACAAAACCATCAAGTTGTCACATATAAATCTCCTCCTCAAGATCCCCATGCAAAAAAGTAGTTTTAACATCCATTTTCTCTATCTCAACATCACAAGCAACAACAATAGATAACAAGAATCTAATAGAAGTTAATTTAGTGATAGGAGAGTAAATTTCACCAAAATCAACTCCATCTCTCTAGGAGTAACCCTTAGCCACTAATCTGGCCTTATACCTTTCCAAGTGATCATCTGCTCACAATTTCTTTTTAAACACCCATTTACATCCGATGGGATTTATTCCTTTGGGAAAATCAACAAGATCCCAAGTGTTACAATTTTCCAATGTCATCATCTCCTCTTGCATAGCCTGCAACCAAGACTCACTTTCCTCAGAAGAGAGAGCCTCCTTGTAAGATCTAGGTTAGTCGTCAACACTTAATAAATCAAATATAAAATGAAAATCAGGTGGGCTATACCTATCAACAGGATTTCGTTGTCTTGTAGATCTTCTAAGAATAGGAGTATGAGGCTCTTGTTGTTCTTGATCTTGCTCAACCTCTTTCTGATTTTCTTCATCATGTTCTCCAGTTTGATCAGTAACTTCTTCCAATTCCTCATCTTCTTCCTCCTCATCAAATCCATCTCTTTGTTCTTCTCAAGGTGCATCTTCTTGCTTAATTTAAAAATGCACACTTTTTATGTTATCCTTTCCTTTGGTTGTTCAAGTACAAAAATAATGCTAAGCTCCCTAAAAATCACATCTCTAGAATAGATAATCTTCTTGGTTAGAGGATTCCATAGCTTATAACCTTTAACATTATCACCATATCCAATGAAAATACACTTTTTAGCTTTAAGATCCAACTTAGTTTGTTTTTCTTTAGGCACATGAACATAAGCCTCACAACCAAATACCATTAAATGTGAAACAAAATGTTTCTTACCTATCTGTTGGATGTTGTGGTTGCATTGTTGATATGTGGTTTTCATTGATGTCAACACTATTAGCATTGGTGTTTCTGGAGGTTGTATATGTTGAGGAGATTGAGAAAATTGTAATAAATATGTTGTAGGTAGCTAGTGAAGCTGAGAAGGTTAGAGTGGTGGAAAGTTTTGTAAGTTGATAATCAGGTGGTGCACACTAAAGGGTTTGTTGCTCAGTCTATCTAGTGTGTTTTCCAAAATTTTCAGTGGTATGCATCAAGATTTGATAAAGTTATGAAGTTCTATGTTCCTATAGTCATTTTGTTACTGTAGCAGGTGTTCTTGGAAGAAGATGATGAAATTCTAGGAATAATATTTGTTGCGCATGTTCCTATGATGTTCATGGATGAGTCTAGATCATGTTATATCAGTTATGTACGTCTGCATTGATCAGAGTGTTCATGATCAAATATTTTTATGATGTGTGCTCGATTTTTCATGTTCTTGGCTAATATGATGGTGGTAGTGTGTTGCGGATCCATGAGAATTAATATTTTATTGTTTGGCATGTTCGAAGGTGTTTATTTGGGTCCTCACTATGTTGTGACCAACTTGTGTTGGTGCGCATTAAGATTTATTTATGTACTGAGGCCGACAGTTGTAATTTATTCTTTATTTGTGGCCGACAAAGTAGTTGATGTAAATCTATGTAGCGGATATATAAGAGTGGTTGTTTTCCTCATTTTGATGTATGTTCGGTGTATGTATGTGAAGTACATGTGTGAATAAAGTTCAAATCATTCAGGAGCAAAGCAGAGTGTGAAGAAGGTT
The DNA here is from genome assembly GCA_007115665.2 of Sequoiadendron giganteum. Classification (NCBI taxonomy): domain Eukaryota; kingdom Viridiplantae; phylum Streptophyta; class Pinopsida; order Cupressales; family Cupressaceae; genus Sequoiadendron; species Sequoiadendron giganteum. The sequence continues at coordinate 86,650,815 of CM021103.1, read as the reverse complement.
GAGTGAAGTGTATTTGTGCCTAACTGGAACTGTAATCAGGCTTGTGAAGAAGCTAATTTCTCAGTTCATGTTCATCAGATGGATTTAATTTGATTATCGTATGTAAGGCAGTGAGCCTTCCTCTGAGCAGTAAGCTCTAGGCAGTGTTCCTGAATGCAAGTGCATTTCTTATTCATTTTTCATTATACTTCTAATAGGGTATAATCTTGTGGACTAACATCCACCATGGTTTTTCCCCTAACAAGTTTTCCACATATAAAATCTTGGTGTTCATGTGTCTTTGATGTGTTATTCATTTATGCTTGCACTTTTAATTATCTGATTTGAGATTAAAGGTTGATTAATGTTGAATAAGTTTGATTTTGGTAACAACTGATTCACCCCCCTCTCAGTTGTCTATCCTTGTTTTTCCAACAATTGGTACTAGAGCTAGTTCCTCTAAAGAAGCCTAACAACTTGAGGTGATCTGAGATGGCATCATACAAGAAGGACAGTCCTAGATTCGATGGTACAAACTACTCTTTATGTAAATTCATAATGGAGTGTCATTTGAAGTGCATTGGAGAACCTTTCTAGAAGATCACACAAAGTGCATATATGATTCCTTAGAATGGTTTGTCCTCTTAAGATGAGATCAAGCAAGCAGAAGCTAATACCAGGGCTATTGAAGCATTATTGAGTGCTTTGATAGATTTGGAGATGACAAATGTGATAGGATTGAAGGCTGCACAAGAGATCTAGAAAAATTTGGAGACATTGTATGAAGGAGATGCACTAGTGAAAAGTGCTAAGCTACAAAGTTTAAAAGGCAAGTGGGAAGACATGAAGATGGGTGAAGATGAGAACATCCTCTCTTTCTCTCAAAAGATAAATGAACTAGTGATGAGCATTAGATGTGTTGCTGGAACCTTGGATGAAGAATAAATTGTGGCTAAGATACTTAAAAAAGCCCTCCTCCTACAAAACAAGAGCTCATGCTATTGATGAACTCAGGACAGTGACAAATGTGACAAGAGACATTTTGATTGGAAAACTTGTTGCCTTTGAGTTAAGTGAATTTGGCGAATCTACTCCTAAGACCGATTCTACATTCAAAGCTACTGTATCCGGAAAAAGCCAACAGAGATACAATCCGGGAGAGAGTTCCAAAAGTACATTCAAATATGAAGATGAGATGACAAAGATTGAAGATGAAGAAAAATAATTAGAATAACTAGAAGCATTGTTTGTGAAAAGAGAAGCCAAAGGTCATGGTAAGTACAAAGGAAAGTTACCTATCAAATTTTTTTCTTGCAGTAAAATAGGTCATTTTGCATCAAGATGTCTTGAAAGAGTTTCTAAATACAAACTTGAGAAGACTAGATTTCAAAATAAATTCTATTATGCTAAAGAAGGTGTTACTAATGATGAATCTTATAAATAAATTGGAAATGAAGATGAATGGGTATTCATTTCTATCAAATAAAATGGTCAGGTGTCCACTGAATCTACTAGTAATGTGAATGTTGAGAAAGATCTTGCAATAAAAATTGAAGAAAAGAATGAGTGGGTAATTGATAGTGGATGCTCACATCATATGACTGGTGATAAAAGAAAGTTTGTAAGCTTAGAAAACTATGATGGTGGTGTTGTAATATTTGGAGAGAACACTTCTGGTGTGATTCGTGGTAGAGACATTATTTCTTTTGGTGGTAAGCACAATACTGATGATGTTCTTTATGTAGAAGGTTTAAAGCATAACTTATTGAGTGTTGGACAAATGGTAGACAAGGGTTACAATCTTTAGTTCAAGGATGGTAGGTGAAAAATAAGGGGAAGTTCTAGAAATATGATTACTTTAGGTACAAAGACAAGAGGTAATATTTTCCACTTGAGTGCTACTAGTGAAAGTTGTTTAATTGCTCAAATTGATGTAAGATGGTTATGGCATAGGAGGTTGTGTCATGTGAACTTTGATAACATTGTCAAGATAAGCTCTACTCAAGCAGTCAAAGATCTTCCTAAGATAGTGAAGCCTACTAACACTATGTGCAAGGAATGTCAGATGGAAAAGTAGACTAGAAATTCTTTTCGGAGCAAATAGTATAGCTCTAATGGAATACTAGAATTGATACATACTAATCTATGTGGTCCATCCAGAATCAAAAGTCTACAAGGAGAAAGGTATTTTATGTTGCTTATTGATGATTATTCTAGAATGATATGGGTTGATTTCTTAAGAGAAAAACATGAAGCATTAGAAAAGTTCAAAAGCTTCAAAGCTATGGCAGAAAATGAGACAAGTCAAAAGATCACATGCCTAAGGGAAGATAGAGGTGGTGAATTCACTTCCCAAGAATTCAATTCTTTTTGTGAAGAGCATGGAATCCAAAGAAAACTATTTGCTCCCTGGACCCCTCAACAAAATGGAGTTGTTGAAAGAAAGAACAAAACCGTTCTAGACACTGCTAGAACCATGATGTTGGAAGAAAATGTTCCTCATTTCTACTGGAGAGAAGCTGTAAGTACTACTGTGTATACCATTAATCGGGTGAATGTCAACAGTAATTCTAGTAAGACCCCTTTTGAGCTATGGTTTGATTATAAGCCTACTATCAAATATTTCAAAAAAATTGGAAGAAAATGCTACATCAAGAGAGATGATGATATAGGCAAGTTTGATGCTAGAAGTGATGAAGGAATCTTTTAGGTTACTCTAATAATAGCAAAGCTTACCAGTTATTTAATAAAAGGTTGAAGAAAATAGTTGAAAGTGAAAATGTCAAAGTTGATGAAGATATTGTTAGACCATCCAGATATAGTGGATATGATTCAGATGATCATGATAGTACTAACAATGGAAATAATGTTCAGACACAAAATCAACTTCAAATTATTCTAGTGAACCAAGGGAATCAAGAAGCAGAAACTAGCAGAAGTGTAGAAGAAAGAACACAAGAACAAGAAGTCAGAGAAAATCCTAAAACTCCCAAGTATGTAAGGAAAAATCATTCTGGTAGTTAGATCATAGGAGATAAAAGCAAAGGTGTGCAAACTAGAAGAAGAATTTTAGAAGAGTATTGTCTAATTTCCAAAACTAAGCCTAGCAATATCAATGAAGCATGCAAAGATGAACATTGGATGGAAGCCATGAAAGATGAACTAATGCAAATAGAGAAAAATGATACATGGGATCTTGTTCCTAGACCTTAAAGAAAAAATGTGATTGGAACCAAATTGGTGTTTCGGAATAAGTTGAATGAACAAGGTGAAGTGGTTAGAAACAAAGCAAGAATGGTTTACAAAGGGTACTCATAGATGGAAGGTATTGATTTTGAAGAAACTTTTGCTCCTGTTGCTAGAATTGAAGCTGTAAGATTATTTCTTGCTTATGCTACTTTCAAGAATTAAAAAGTTTATCAGATGGATGTAAAATCAGCATTTCTAAATGGTGAGCTAGAAGAAGAAGTCTATGTTGAACAACCGGATGGATTTCAACTGACTGACAGAGAAAACATGGTATGCCGATTGAAGAAAGCTCTATATGGACTTAAGCAAGCTCCTAGAGCTTGGTATGCTAGATTGGATAAATACTTGTTGAAACTTGGATTCAATAAAGGTACTGTTGACAATAATCTATATATCAAGTTGGATCAGAATAAAGAATTGATCATTGAAGTCTTTGTTGATGACATTATTTTTGAAGGTGATGATGATTTTTATATGAAGTTTGTTGATGAAATGAAAAGTGAGTTTGAACTGTCAATGATAGGAGAGCTGAAATTATTTTTAGGACTAGAAATCACTCAACTAGATGATGGGATTTTTGTATCTCAGTCTAAATATGTAAAAGAGTTACTGAAAAATTTTGGCATGAAAGACTCAAAGCTAGTTGGTACACCTATGGTAACCAGATGCAAACTTACACAGAATGATGATTCTCCTAAAGAAAATCAAACAAGATATAGGTCAATGATTGGTGGATTACTCCATCTGACTCAGACCAAGCCAGATATAATGAATGTTGTATGCATGGTTGCTAGATATCAATTTGATCCTAAAGAGTCTCATGTGACTGTTGAGAAAAGAATCTTTAGATACCTAAAAGGGACAGTTGATCTTGGTCTTTGGTATCCTAGGGATGATGATCTTATCCTGAGCACTTTCACTAATGTTGATTGGGCAGGAGATGTGGATGATAGGAAGAGTACCAGTGGTGGTGCATTCTTCTTAGGGAAGAAGTTGGTATCTTGGTTAAGCAAAAAGTAGAATTATGTTTCATTATCTACTATTGAGGCAAAATATGTTGTTGTTGCAAACAGTTGTACTCAAGTATTGTGGATGAAGCAAATGCTGAGAGATGTCAGAGTTGAGTATGAAGAACCCATTGCCACATTCTATGAAAATTCAAGTGCCATAAACATTTCTAAGAATCCAGTGTTGCATTCAAAGACAAACCATATATCCATCAAATATCACTTCTTGAGAGATAGAGTGACAAAGAAGTTAGACTGGAGTATATACCTACCAAGGAGAAAATGTAAGACATCTTTACTAAGCCATTTCCTAAGGATACTTTTGAGTATCTCAGAGGCAATTTAGGGGTGATTTCCCCTCCTGATCAAAACTAAGTGATGTAGTTCTTTGCATCAATCCATGAATTCATAGCCATATCCTATTTTGGATTGATGTTGTGGTGGCTTCTACTCAAGGGGAGTAGTCAGATGTGCTAAATATGAGGATTAGAGCATGTGTACTTTTTCCATTGATGTCAAAGGGGGAGAGAAGCAATGTGAAAAAAATGAGAGAAGAATAAAGTGGAAGGAGAAAACAGGAAAAGAGTGCACAATCTAAGGGGGAGATTGTTGGAAAAGCTAGTTGGGTTGATGGTATTTTTCACATCATGTGTTGCCATCAATGCCAAAGGGGGAGATTGTTGGATGTTGTGGTTGCATTGCTGATATGTGGTTGTCATTGATGTCAACACTATTAGCATTAGTGTTTCTAGAGGTTGTATATGTCGAGGAGATTGAGAAAATTGTAATAAATATATTGCAGGCAACCAGTGAAGCTGAGAAGGTTAGAGTGGTGGAAATTTTTGTAAGTTGATAATCAAGTGGCACACACTAAAGGGTTTTTTGCTCAGTCTATCTAGTTTGTTGTCTAAAAGTTTTAGTGGTATGCATCAAGATTTGAGAAAGTTATGAAGTTCTATGTTCCTACAGTCATTCTGTTACTGTAGTAGGTGTTCTTGGAAGAAGAGGATAAAATTATGGCAATTTCAATTTTTGCGCATGTTCTTGTGATGTTCATGGATGAGTCTAGATCATGCTATATCAGTTATGTATGTCCGCATTGATCAAAGTGTTTATGATCGAAGATTTTTTCGATGTGTGCTCGAGTTTTCATGTTCTTGGCCGACATGATGGTGGTAGCATGTTGTGGATCCATGAGAATTAATATTTTATTGTTTGGCATGTTTGAAGGTGTTTATTTGGGTCCTCACTATGTTGTGACCAACTTGTGTTGGTGCACATTAAGATGTATTTATGTATCGAGGCCGACAGTTGTAATTTATTCTTTATTTGTGGTCGACAGAGTAGTTGATGTAAATCTGTGTAGTGAATATATAAGAGCAATTGTTTTCCTCATTTTGATGTATGCTCAATGTATGTATGTGAAGTACATTTTTGAATAAAGGTCAAATCATTCAAGAGAAGAGAAGAGTTTGAAAGAGGTTGAGGAGAGTGTGAAGAAGGTTGGGTGAAGTGTATTTGTGCCTAACCAGAACTATAATTAGGCTTGTGAAGAAGCTAATTTCTTAGTTCATGTTCATCAGATGGATTTAATTTGATTATTGTATGTAAGGAAGTGAGCCTTCCTCTGAGCAGTGAGCTCTAGGAAATATTCCTAAATGCAAGGAAATTCCTTATTCATTTTTCATTATACTTCTAGCAGGGTATAATCTTGTGGACTAACATCCACCATGGGTTTTCCACTATCAGGGTTTCCATGTATAAAATCTTGGTGTTCATGTGTCTCTAATGTGTTATTGATTTATGCTTACACTGTTAATTATCTGATATGAGATTAAAGGTTGAATAATGTTGAATAAGTCTGATTTTGGTAACAACTGATTCACCCCCCCCCCCCCTCAGTTGTCTATCCTTGTTTTTCAAAAACTATCCACATCTCATAAGGTGTTGATTCAAGAGATTTACAAGGAGATCTATTAATCAAGTAACAAGTAGTACTTACAACTTCTTCCCAAAAGCATCTATCAAGTCGTGAACCACTTAACATGCTTCTAGCTCTTTCCATGATCATTCGATTCATCCTTTCTACCATACCATTCTACTGAGGAGTGTATGGGGTATTTTTTTATCTATCAATTCCTACATGCTTACAAAATTCATCAAATTCCTTAGAAAAATATTCCCCTCCATTGTCAGACCTTAATACCTTAATTTTATAATCCAATTGGTTTTCGACTAAGGGTTAAATTCCCTAAACTTAGTGAAAACTTCAAATTTATGTCGCATGAAATATAACCAAGTAAACCTTGTAAAATCATCGATAAAGGAGACAAAATATGTAGATTTCCCAATTGATTCAACATCCATAGGTCCAAATACATCTGTATGAACTAATTCCAATTTAACTTTAGATTTTGTACTGCCAGAAGGAAATGATTTTCTATTTTGTTTACCAAACACACAATGTTCACAAAAAACAAAGCTCTTATTAGAATGGGATAAACCGTCTAACAAATTTTTATTCAAAATATAATTTAAAGCAATCTCACTTATGTGACCTAATTTGTGGTGCCACAACATACAAGTATTTTCAGATTTTTTAGTTACATAAATAGATTTTACAAAAGTAGTGACTTCCAGCTCAAACGGGTTTCCTTTTCTTGTCCCTCTCACTATCACCAAATTCCCTCTTACCAATCTGCAACCATGCTTATCAAAAGTTACATTTATTCCCAAATCATTCAATTTTGAAACTGAAATAAAATTTCTAGCTACTCCGGGAACATGCAAAATGCCAGGAAGGGCTTTAATCCTCCCATCACTGAAACACAACGTAACCTTACCCCTTCTGATAATTGGGTATGATGAGTTATCACTGAGGTAGATTTCACCTCCATCATATTTCTCATATGTGGTAAACCACTCCTTGTGAGGATTCATATGAAACAAGCATCCTGAATCAATTAACCAATTTTCATTATTCATAACATGAAGACAAGAAACCAAAGCTTCAACACCTGAGTTCGAGGATTTATCTATGGAGGAATCAACTCGTTTCTTTGGATTTTTGCATTCCTTCTTCACATGTCCTCTTTTCCCACAATTCTAACACTTCACGTTGTTCTTCTTTCCAAGAATTTTAGATCTGCCCTTAGACTTGTCCTTAGGCCCATTCTTTTCTCCTTTATACCCTATTTCTTTAGGCCTTCCCCTTACGTTGAGAGCATCACCAGTACTATCCATTGTCTTCTTCCTCATTTCTTGTGACAACAAAGCTCCTACAAGAGCATCCATATTTGCTTCTTCCATGTTAGCAGTGATAGCAAGTACAAAATTTTCCCAAGATTCAGGTAAAGAACAAAGAAGCATAACACACTTATCATCTTCTTCTACATTGACATTAATAGAGGCTAACTGACTCAAAACCAAACTTAAAGAATTTAAATGCTCGGCTATAGATTCACCTTCCTTCATCTTAAGAGAAAATAGTTTCCGCTTCAAATAAAGTTTGTTTACTAGAATTTTCAACTGATAAATATCACCTATCTAGTTCCACAAAGCATATGCATTCGTTTTCGATGAAACATTTACGAGAAGGTAATAAAAAAGACACAGCTTGATAGTGCTTCGTGCCTTTTTATCAACATTCTCCCAATCTTCATCACTCATTTTCTCAGGTTTGACTTTGTTCGTCACATCAACCCACTGATCTCACTCTTCAAGAAGATCGTCCATTTTAAGCTTCCACAACTCAAACCAACTTTTTTAAATTTTTCAATATCCAAATGGTTAGAAGTTGCAGCCATGGTTAAACACAAAAAATTGCAAAAAATAGCTCAACAAAACTCCCACTAAAACTCAAAAAACCTTTGTTCTACCACCCAGAACATAGAACTGGCCAGGTTCTGATACCAAATGTTAGAGAAAGAAAGTTGAATATAAATAATAGAAGCTTAAACTTGTTGTAAATCAAATTTAATAGTGTTAACCATATGGATTTTAGATCAACAATAACAAAGAAAAACAAGAACAGAAAGTTGAACACATAACACAATGTTTACGTGAAGAAACCCTTTTGGGAAAAAACTCCACCAAAGAAGAGATGAATAGCTTGTATTATCAGAAATTATGTTTACAATACATCCACTCTAACTCCTCTCAACCCGACAACATCTGTATACCTGTAAAACATCTCACAGTGTCTCCATCTCAACCCCTCAATATATAGACTCATGGGGGCTCAAAATACCACCATAAAACATTACCATGGGTCAAAACAAGGTTCAAAAAATCCATGGTAAAAATGCATACGACCCCTTACATGATAAACATGGTCTCTTACATGTCATTACACCTTCTTACAATATGTCATAAGAATCCCTATAAAATTGGAGATTCTCTTACATGCGTCATAAGCTCTTACATGTGTCATAGATGTCGTCATAGTTGTCATAGAATCTTATGATAGGTGTTATAAATATCATAGATGCTTTTACAACATATGACGAGTGTAATAACATGTCATAACCTACTATTCCCAAGATGGATGCCAAGATTCTTATGTGAAACCATTTTACTATTATCATTACCACAAGCCAATAAAAGTAACTCAGTAACTCTCAACCAATAAAACAATAATTATCGCGGCTAGTAAAAATAAATTACCACTGTCAGTGAAACCTCAAATCCCTTATGGTTGAATTACAAACAATAATAGGAGAAAATTAAATACAATATATTTACAAGGTTGATGACACCTTTATCCCAACAAGAACACCTTTATTCTATACAACAAGACACGCTAGCACAAGCATCCAACACACCAAACAACCTTGTGAAACACCAAAACACCTGAAAATTCAAGGGAAGGTAGATAAGTAATATATAAGCACGTTCCTAGATCCACAAGCCAAGAACCTTCACTACGGATAAATGCAGAGCAATCATATTTCTCCCAGACACCGTGTTTCACTAGATAAACATATTGTCAAACACACCTTCCACTGTAAAATGATACATAACCTAAAACTCTAGATATAGAACCTCTAAACACCTCTAATCATCATATTCAAATCATGTCGAAATATCTTCAACCATGAAGAAATGCAAAGAAAAATATTGCACCACTCTGTCACACTGAACTCTCTTTCATTCAAATTTTCTCAAAAGCACTTGGAAACCAAGTGAACCAACTGCATCAACAATACTACTAACATCTCTACAACACATCTAAAGTGTCTAAAACATCTCCCATCAATTATAGCACATACACCTATCTCTCCAAACATAACTTCTGCAACTAAACTCAATTTAGACATCATTGACAATAGCAACAACATTGTGTCGACATCAATACCAAAAACTCTAATGCTTGGGGTTGACATCATTAACACCAACAACATTCCAACTTTATATAATGGGTTGAAATTAATGACAACACCCAAACAACTCATACACAACTCAAGCTTTCAACAATATGGATATGTTTAGGAAGGATTTTGGCCCAATCTCCTAGATGTATCATATCTTAATTAAAAGGTTGAAGTCTAAATGGCTTTAAAAAACATGAATCCAGTACTAAGCTATTAGGGCTCTAGGAAAAAATAATTATAGGTATTTGAGAGTATGTAGATACCCATAGAAACAACAAAAAATATTTAAAACACTAAAATAAATTAGCCTAGAGCCAATAGAAAGTCTCTAGTAAAGAATGCACATGCAAAATGAGTAAGCTTTGGAATTTTAATAACCTATAAATAACCTAAAATCTACACTTTGAAATACTAAGGAATGGAAAACCCTTTTTTTTGCACCATATTTATATGTGGCAAGAACTAAACATAAATTTTATCAGGTTGGTAATTACAAAGTGGTGTATCAAGATACAATTTTTAGTCCTTCCACCGTGATTTGAAACTTCTAAGAATAATTTTGTGTAGCATTTGCATAGGGATAGAATTTCAAGAAAATAGTTTTAGATTAGAGGTTAATAGGTTTTTAAGGGTCCCTAAAACCCTTTACAAAAAAGAGCGGCTGAAGGGTATGTGCAGGATCATCATGGAAAAAACAGGTCCTTAAGTGGCAATGAAAATTCAGAAAATCAGAGTTGGGCAACTTGACATAAAAATTTGAATAAGTTATCTATATTATTTCAAAAATATGTAAGAATAGAATCTGTGGCAAATTGAATGTAGTTTCTAAACTACTAGGTTAATTTTTGTAAAAAAAATTCTATTTGGTGAAAATTTAAAATTTCAATGCAGTAGTACTAAAATTTTAGGGAAAAAATAAAAAGTAGGTGTCTGTCTGACCACCCTAACCATAATAAAATCATAATATTTTTTTATAAAATTTTAGATATAAGTAGAGGACTCATGTCCAGATGTGATGCATATTTTTTTGTAATTTGTTTTCAAATAAATAATTAATTATGAATTTTTTATTAGAACTTTTTAAAAATATAAAAAAGCGTATGTCTGACCACATTAACTTGGTCAAAACTTAATGGAATTAATTTTTATTTTTTAATCCTATAGTATGCGAAGCATAGAATGTGACGCATGTTTTGGATTCAAAAAATGTGATACCATTTGAAAGCTATAGATGTTTTTCTATCAAACTATCAATCAGGACTTTAGTTGTAATTCTAATAAAAAATAAATAATAATTATTTATTAGATTCTAAAGAAAATATAATTTATATTGATAGAAAGCTGAGAAACTCCTTTACAAACCCTTTTTGTTTTATCAATTTTAGGTAAAATAAAAGTTGTCAACCAGATGGGCGAAGTTTGGAAAAACAAGGTAAGTTGTTAAACACGTTTTACGTGTTGACTTTTAGGATTGGCAGGTCCGAACCAAATCCCGAGCCTAATACCAAGGCATTAAATTTTGTGTTAGAATATCGGATATTGGATTGAAATCGGATATCGGATTTGAATCCGATATCGGATTTGAATCCGATATCGGATTTGAAGTCGATATATGATATCTTTTAGATCAGTTCTAAAACAATTTATACAATCTTTAATATATTATTTAAAAATGCAATTAAGTTTATAATTTAATATATATAATACCCAATAAAATTTATAATGTAATATATTTAATATACAATTATGTATTTAATAAATAATATATTATTAAATGTATAATATTTCAATATTATTTCAATATTTTAGTTAATCTACAAATATTTTAATATTTTAGTTAATCCATAAATATTTAAATATATATATATATTACCAATTTATAAAATATTTAAATATTATCTATTTCTCTCTCGCTCTCTCCACCTCTATCTCTC